>JASGAU010368472.1:0-16472 GCA_030220045.1 Australoheros facetus
GGCCAAGTCCTATTAACTTCTCATTAGTGATCATGATTTAGGTTTATCTTGTATAAAACAGTTTTTTAAATGGATAAAGGAGGCTGAAATTAAGCTTCTGGAATAACCTTTAGGGGGACATTTAATCGAAAATGGGTCCAAGGATTTCATCCCAACACTTAATGGCAGTCAGGGTACTGTTCCCTAGTCTGTAGAGGTCTGTGCCTCCCTCCATGGATATGTCTGCCCAGACCATCACTGACCCACCACCAAACCAGTCATGCTAAACGATGTTACAGACAGCATAACTTTCTCCATGGCTTCTCCAGACTCTTTGATGCCTGTCACATGTATTCAAAGTGAACCTGCTCTCATTTATGAAAAGCACAGATACTGGTCCTGCTACAGTCCAGACCAGCTCTCCTAGGGTAACTACCTGTCTCCTGGAATCTCTTCCATGCTCTTGAGACTGTAC
The DNA here is from genome assembly GCA_030220045.1 of Australoheros facetus. Taxonomy (NCBI): domain Eukaryota; kingdom Metazoa; phylum Chordata; class Actinopteri; order Cichliformes; family Cichlidae; genus Australoheros; species Australoheros facetus. Next base: position 455 of record JASGAU010368472.1, read on the forward strand.
TGGGAGACACCGCAAACCTCCTAGCAATGGCACGTATTAACCTAACAATGTAAAGTTGGACTAACTGCGGGCCCGCCGGTTCAAAGAAGTTAACTGACCAGATCAACATCTCAGAAGTTTAATTGTCTGGATGCTATAAAAAGTGTTCCTTTGTATTTGTATTGCAGTGCAGTAGCAGCTTGAATTGTGTAGTGGTAACGTTCTGGTCTTTGGAGCAGGAAGTCATGGGTTCGAATCCCGACCAGACCCCCCACCCCCCCACGCTAACCAAGTCTACCTCGGAATATGAGCGAGAGATATGTAATTGAAGCCATACCAGCTCATTGCCCAGATTACTAAGGTCCGGAAAAACTAGGGCATTCTGAACTAGACTGCATAAGTGGACACGAGATGAGAACCGGGAACTGTTGCAATGCTACTACGTTGCAATGCTACTGTACAATATCAACAGGACCCTAAGAGAACTTAATGTGGTATGTGGAGAACAACACTATAGGCCAACTTGTCACAAGCCAACATCAAGTGCGGGATTTACCAAGGAGAGGCTCTGTCCCCACTGCTGTTCTGCATACGCCTGAATCCCCTCAGTCAGCTCATCAACAGCTCATCAACCGACTACGGAATGGAGCGAACATCAGCCACCTCCTGTCCATGGATGACATCAAGCTGTATGCTAAGAGTGAATGAGATATCGATTCACTGATCTACAGCAATTATATCAGAATGTCATTCGGACTGGAGAAGTTTAGTCAGATGGTAACTAAGAGAGGAAAAGTAGTCAGAACTGAGGGGATTACACTACCAGAAGGCAACATTGCAGACATTGAGGACAGCTATAAGTACCTGGGAATCCCACAGGCAAATGGCAACCATGAAGAGGCTGCTAGGAAAGCTGCAAGTCCTGAAGAGTCAGCTGAATGGAAAGAACAAGCTCCAGGCTAGCAACACCTACACCCTGCCAGTTGTCAGATACCCTGCTGGGATAATAAGCTGGCCGAAGGAGGAGATAGAAGTCACTGATGTCAAGACAAGAAAGCTCCTTACCATGCATGGAGGGTTTCACCCCAAATCCAGCACCCTGAGACTGCACGCTAAGTGGAAGGAAGGTGGCCGAGGACTAGTGAGTGTCAGAACCACTGTCCTAGATGAAACAACGAAGATCCGTGAATTCATCGGGAAGATGGCCACAAAGGATCATGTGCTTAGTGAATACCTCAGACAGCAGAAACCTGAGGAGGAAGAACAGGAACCATCATGGAAGGACAGGCCTCTGCACTGCATGTACCACTGGCAGATCGAAGAAATGGCTGACATAGAGAATTCCTACCAATGACTGGACAAAGCTGGACTGACAGACAGCACAGAGGCACAAATCATGGCAGCACAAGAGCAAGCTCTGAGCACAAGATCGATAGAGGCTGGGGTGTACCACCCCAGGTGCGGGCTGTGCAGAGATGTCCCTGAGACAATCCAGCACATAACAGCAGGGTGCAAGATGCTAGCAGGAAGGGCATACATGGAACGCCATAACCAAGTGGCCAGCATAGTATACAGGAACATCTGCGCCGAGTATGACCTGGAAGTCCCAAGATCAAAATTGGACACGCCCCCAAGGGTGGTTGAGAACAACAGAGCTAAGATCCTGTGGGACTTCCAGATACAGACAGACAAACTTATGATGGCTAACCAACCGGACATAGTAGTGGTGGACAAACAAAGGAAGAAAGTCGTAGTGATAGACGTTGCAATACTAAGTAACGGCAACATCAAGAAGAAGGAACATGATATATATATATATATATATATATATATATATATATATATATATTACCATAACTGCCAGAAGAGCATTTTCTTTTCTTTTGCTTTTTATTAGGAAAAAATGTGGCAATAGAGACTTGATTATTAAGCTGAAGTCCAGGAATTAAACCACTGATGAGATTATTCATGTACAAGTCATTGTTTCTCCACTAATCCACCAGAACTCTGAAGCCACATGAAACACAGCACAGAAAAGAAATCCAATTTAAAGCTATGGCAGCAAAATTTCTCATCATTTTGATTTTCTTCTGTATAAAATCTATGCAGGTAAATATGAGTATAATCACCTCTCTTTGTCACAACATAAAGCATTAACAATACATCATACAGTACTGCAGTAAAATCATTGTAAATTTGCTAATTTTATTAAAACTAATGGAATTAAATACATCTAAGTATGTAAGTAGGGTTCAGTTTACATTGCAGATCTGTCCTACATAAGGTAAAATTGCAATATATCCTTTGTGATATATCCTACTTTGATTTTTTTTTAACATTCCATACACAGGGGCTTTTTTTCCCCTCTCTCTCTCTCTCTCTCTCTCTCTCTTTATCACTCACACACACACACACACACACACGTGTGTGTTTCACCCACCCCCCCTTCCACAAAACATGCAACTGTCTCTAGACCACAAAATCTCTTTTAAGTCAGGTGCTGTTTTCAACAGATTTTAAGATAAGGCTTTTATGCTGCAAACCAGTTGTGGGTATGCAGCAGGAATCAAGAGAACGTGAGAAGGTTTCACTTGTCTTCACAGTATACCTCACAGTTCTTCAGTAGTGAAAAGAGTCACTTACTGTATGAGAAACTGGGGGTCCACAGATTGTAAACACCCCCACGTATTTCCAACATAGTTTCAGTGGTTATTGAGTGCGTACGTGTAAGTGTGATTTCTCAAAACATAGACATGTAGACATGTCAAATTGCTGTTAACTGTAAACTAGTGACTATGTCAAGCCAAGACACTATCAAATGCATACAATTGTCACATCAGATAGAAACAGAAAGTCATGACTAGTTTGTCCAAAAAAAAAAAAATGTTAACAAAGCTTCTTGATTTTATTGCAAACATCTATTCATTTTGGGCAGCACAATGGTGTGGTGGTTGGTACTGTTGCCTCACAGCAAGAAGTTCTTGAGTTCAAATCTACCATCTGGCCGGGGCCTTTCTGTGTGGAGTTCACATGTTCTCCCCATGTCTGCATGGGTTCTGTCTGGGTACTCTGGCACCCTCACATAGTCCAAAGACATGCAGATAGGTGCGAATGGTTGTCTGTCTCTCTGTGTTAGCCCTGTGACAAACTGGTGATGTAGTTATCATTAACTTCATAAACTCAGTGGACTTTTGATTAGGTACACCTTGCTAGGCTTTGAAATACAGTGGGTCCGGCACCAAGAACCAAACCACATTCAAAGTCACTTAAATCACCTTTCTTCCCCATTCTGATGCTTAGTTTGAACTTCAGCAGGTCTCCTCGATCATGTCGACATGCCTCAGTTCACTGATTGTTGACATGTGATTGGTTGATTAAATATTTGTGTTAATGAGCAGGTGAACAGGTATTCATTATAAAAGCTAGAACAAGCAAACCTAAAATGAAAAAAAAATGGAAGTACTACATTTGTTTTTTCTTTTTGGGGAATTGAAACGTTTGGTAATTTTTTATTTATTTTTCTATTTACCTTACAGAGTGTATCAATACCTCACCTTCTCACATTTACACTATGAAACAATTAATCACTACTGAAGGCACTCCAGACCCTATTTTGTTATTCATAACAAACACTCATGAATAACATGGTGTGATATTTTGTCAATTTTTGTCAGTGAAGCATGTTCAGTAGCGTCAAGCACTTCAGAGTTTATATAATGCTTCAGAAATACATGACAAATTAGATTATTTTTTTCTAATTGATCAACTTAGTTTTGCTTGCTATCGTTTTATTAATTATTACTGATACAAATGAGTACAGCAACATTATGTTGTACATGCACTGTTAATAAAATTCATTTAACTTTTGACATAAGAAATGTATGTATCCTTTTAGTATTTGTCTAAGGTCAAAAAAATTGATTGCTCTAATTTAGTCCAACTCCAGAACAGTGGAGCACTCTGTGGTAGTTTTGTTACATATGAGCTGTGACCACTCGCATTTACAAGGCTGGCGTAATGGCATTACTCATCCCATACCCTTCAGCTACTGCAGCTGACTTGGGTGTTTTTAAATGAATTATATATTTTGGATTATATATTTTTTCTCCACTGTGCTTCAAAGATGATAATGTAGAATCAAATTTTGCCAAAGCCTTGATGAAACTGCAAAAATGTCTTTAAGTTGAAGATGTTGGATTTTGATCAGTTGCCTGTCTGCAACACCACATTGATCTGCTGCGCAATTCAAGCACAGTATTTTGTGTTTTTCTATAACAAAAACCTCAGTTTATTCAACTGCAAGTGGTATGGTTACAAGTCTTCTTTTATCATTTTGACAGAGTACCACACTATAACTGTCTTAAAATAGGACTTTGATATAGTGGAATGTAATAGTAGAGTGGAATGCTGCTAGAGGGCCATTACAGACCATGTTGTTTGAAGTTTAAAAAAACGTAAAAAAACAAACAAACGTGATCAATAGAAATGAAATAGCTGTAGTTGTTGTAGGAGAACTCAAATCAGTCCTGCGCAAAATACTGAACACTGCTGCAACCTCCTGACAGATGGATGGTGTGATACACATGGCTGGACTCTAAGTCACTCCTACCAACAAGCACAAGAGACTGTTTTAAAAAGTGGTCATGACAAATACTGAGCAGAAACACATCCTAATGCTTTCACAAAATGGAAAGTTCTTTGACCTTGGCCACGATGGACTGTCTGCCAGATGCCACTGCATGATAATTTCATTTGTTTTCCATCTAAGTCTCTGACTGGATCGTCTGAGCGCTTGTGGGACACTGAAGTCATGATTATAAATCCTGTGTAAACAGTGAGCATCAAAACACCATAACAAATCCAGGGCACAGTTCTACAAGGCTAAGTATGATTGGAGTGTGATGTAGTACAGAGTAAGGTGATATGTCATAGCTTTAAAACCTCTTTCTTTAATTTGTAAAACATTTCCCAAAAGGTCAAGGATGACTGACTGGTGTCTTTGCAACTTTATGTGTGCAGGAATCTTATTGTACAAAAACAGAGGCCCAGACACAGGATGCATACACATTTTGAGACACACATGTACAACAACAAATAACATGAATGAAGTGAGCAAGAATGGTGTGGCTTTGTTCTGCAGGTAAATACGCTCTCTCAGTGTTTTCAAAGTCTCTGTGTTGCCTCTGTTTCTGTTCTGCAATTTCACAGCTGAAGGTCTACAGACAGAGTGAGAATAAATTAAACAGTCTATTGACTTTACTTTGTCTGCACCCAACTTTAAAATGGCCTCCAATTGCTCAATGAGGGGAAAAAAAAAGAGCACCAAATAAATGTCAACAAAGGATCAGATTGTTAGTTAAAAAGTATGAGATGGGCAGTTTTTGAACAATAAATCCATCAAAAAAATCTCAAGAGTCTGAACCTCAAGCTCTTAATTAATGACAGATTTCGATTAGTTACAACAATGCAGGTAAGAAATCAAAATAAAGTTCTGCTAGATAAAGCTGTAGCCTCAATGAGTGTCTAACTGAATGTGATAGCAGAAGGGTATGTGTTATAGCACATACATACATAAATAACCACCCTGTTTGTATGAGAACACACAGAGTGGTTGTAAAGATGTGTTAAGATAGCTAAATAAGCTTTAATACTATTTCTGCATTGATCAAACTGACTTTTGGGGTTACTTTTATTGGCATTGCCATTGTGCATACAAGGTAAAAGGAATGTGTTCATAAAGAGATTAAAAAAAAACCTGATCGTTTATTGAATTCATTTTGAATAATAATATAAGAATAAATCTCAACCAGCCTCTATATAGTGATGTGTTTTTCCAAAATAGCACATGTAAGTGAGTTGTTATTGTCCTGCAGTCTGCTGAGCACACAACTGTACACTGACTTCTTGTTTTCAGTTAATAGATTCAGTCAAAGCCTAGAGGGGTTTTGAAAGGTGTTGGTGTTATATTGAGTTGAGTGGCTGTCTGTGGCAGGCAACTGTTTAGTCAGTCACCCATGCAGGTGCTGTTACTGGGTCCAAGCCTTCATGTAGGACCCAGTTGGTGTCCATGGTTACAATTACATCTTTAACATGGAGCTCTGTGGTTATATCCTTTCCAATGATACAAAGAAGATTGCAAAAGAATTATGAAATAAGATAGGGGATGGGAGGTTGAATGAACAAAAAAAAAAAAAAAAATCAGATGATCAAATTCTCCTTTGCCCTGATGTCTATGCTTCCCATATCTACAAAGTTAGATCCACTATGGGGCTCCACGCCATGATAGTTTCTACCAAATCCTTTGGTTTTGGTAAAATAGTCTTACACTAATTAAAGTGTAAATGCACACAAATCCCTTTAAAATTTATAGAAGCAAAATGAAAAAATGAGAGTGAAAAATGCTTTTTGGTCTAGTTTGCATCATGTCATGAAATTAGTAAGAAGATCTGGCCTCCATGCTAGATATGCAACACATTCCACTTGTATTACTATGGGCTTAGTGTGAATAGGCCTATTTCACAATATAACTGCAGTTTTTGAGGCAAGTTTGCTTTTATGGCATTCCAGTACATACATAAATTAAATTATATTCATTATATATATTAGATATTATCATATTCACTAATAATTACCAGGTTTTTTGTTGTCTCCCACTAATTATTATGTGCTTGCTTGTCCCCTTAAAAATGTATCAGTGATAAAATGACAAATAAAAAACAAACAAACAAACAAACACAAGACTAAATAGGTGAGTTTTTAGCTGTTTTTTAAATTTATTTTAAAGACACCTCTGAATCCACAGCTCTCACGCACAAAGGGAGAGAGTTCCAGAGCCGGGGAGCCACTGTTGCAAAAGCTCTTTCTCCTTTAGTTTTCAGCCTTGTATGATGTAAGACCAGTAGGCCCTGATAACATGATGTCAGAGACTTGATGGGGATGTATGGATGTAAGAGTTTACTGATGTGAGGTTGTTCTTCTCCGTGAAGAGCTCTAAAAGTCATAACCAGAATCTGGACTCTGAATTTAATGGGGAGCCAGTGCAGCTGGATCAGCAACGGTGTGACATGAGAGTACTTGGAAGACTGTCAGAAGCCTCGCAGCACTCTGACCAACCTGGAGATGCTCCAAGGAATTTTTGCTTAGACAAGTAAACAATGTGTTACAGTAATCCAAATGTGATGAATTTTATTTTTTATTTAACCTTTATTTATCCAGGAAAAACATACTGAGATTAAAATCTCTTTTTCATTAGTGTTCTGGTCAAGACAGCAACAGCACAATTAAAAGAATTTTAAACAGAAAGCGACCATACAAGTCAACAGGATAAGATTAAACACAGGATAATTAGATTTAAAAAGCATGTCATTAAAAATCAAACGAAACATCTACAACTCAATGTAGTCACATGCAGATTTTTTAAAAGTGCCTTAAACTCATGTATTGAAACCAGGTCCTTAAGTTTAAGGTCTTTTTTGTAATTCATTCCATATAAAAAGAGCAGCAAATTGGAATGGGTTTTTTTGCATGTCTTAGTCCTGACCTTGGGAACAGGCAACAACAGACAATCCTGAGACCTCAGAGTGTAAGGACCTAAACTCTTCTGTTGCAAGTGGGTCTGAAAATTAGAGGGAAGCAGACCTAATACACACTTATATGTAAGAATACACCAATGTTTGAATCTGCAAACATGAAGGGAGGAGCAGCCGACACACTCATACAGCAAACAGTGATGAGTAAGAGCTTTAGAATTTGAGATAAATCTAAAAGCTCCATGATACACAGTGTCTAGAGCATGTAGATTCTGAGATGAAGCGTGCATATACAGAACATCACCATAGTCAAGTACAGAAAGAAATGTTGCAGCAACCATTCTCTTTATTGATTCAATAAATAAAAAATAAATGCATGAATAACAATCTCAAGTTCAGAGTGTGACATAACGGATTTTAACTTAGCAATATTCCTTAAATGGTAAAAACAAGAGTGAACTAGAGATTTGACATTAACATCTAGAGTAAAAGAATACAACGATGGCCAGAAATAAAACTGTCCTTAGAATAAATAGAATTAATATTTAAACCTAAAGTTAAAAAAAAAAAAAGAGGTCTGAGTCATAATCAGTGTGGATATTAAAGTCCCTGACTATAACCAGTCTGGACAACTTCATGATGGAAGATAAGAAGTCACTGAACTCCTTTAAAAATAAGTTACTTGGGCCAGGAGGACAATACACCACAGCATAGTACAAAGGATCCTTATTACCAACTTTAATCAACTATAGTTCAAAGGAAGAAACGTGTCCGACCTTCTCTGAACGACATGAGAACCGGCTCCAAAACACCACAGCAAGTCTGGACGTCTGAGGCAGACTGATGAAGGAATAACCATCAGGGCAAAGCTCAGTGAGGGATGAAAAGCCAGAGTCACGATGCCAGGTTTCAGTAAAGAATAAAAAAAATGTTTTTTTGGAGAGTATAAAATCGTTCAACAAGAGCGATCGGGCATTAAATAGTGCCATGCTCAGGTAACCAGAAATGCTCAACGTCACCCACCAGATCTGCTTCCAGAACAGTCTGTGCTTCCTGAACGCCTGCTCATCTCCCTCTCCTCCTCTGTGGTCTGAAGATTCAGCCACAAGAAGTAGAGAATGGAAAATGCCAACACCGGAGGATAACGTATCTTGAGCCATCATTGAGGATCAAATAGACAACACTGTCAGGTGATCATAAACCAAGGCAGGCAATACATCACTGATACAGAGCGAAAACAGCAGAGCAGAGAAAAACAGCACTACCACGGAGCGGCCGGCTGCGACAAAGCCAAACACAAGCGGCATCACACCAGACTAGGGCTGCTACAATTCCACAAGTAACTCAAATAATTCAATTATAAAATTCCTCTACACAAATTTGTTGCTTCGATGCTTTGTTTAAATTCTGCAGCTCAGGTGTCTCCAGGTAAGCGGAAATTCTCAAGCCAGTACAAAACATACATACACACACACGCACACACTCACATGGGTGTAGAGAGCAGTGGAGGCAGCGATGAGTCACAGTTAGCTGTAGTCACTCGGTCTGAGCTGCAGAGTTTAAATGAAGCATCGAAGCAATAAATTTATGTGGAGAATTTTTATAATCGAATCATTCGAGTTAATCAAGGAATTGTTGCAGCCCTACATGTGACAGCTGTGGAGAACAAAATGCTGCCTGTAACATCGTTCGGCATGACCAGTTTGGTGGTGGGTCAGTGATGGCATGGGGAGGGAAATCCATGGAGGGATGCACCAACCTCTACAGGCTAGGCAACAGCACCCTGACTGCCATTAGGTATCCGGATGAAATTCTTGGACCCATTGTCAGACCCCACATTAGTGCAGTGGGTCCTGGTTTCCGCCACATGAGACCAATGCCTGGTCTCATGTGGCGAGAGTATGCAGGCAGTTCCTGGAGGATGATATATGGTAGATGGGCTAGTTCTTATATAGCGCTTTTCTACTCAAAGTGCTTTATACAACATGTTGACAGTCACCCGTTCGCACACACATTCATACAAGCACTTTTTTCTACATCTAAGTGCTTTCTATCTAACATTTCGCACATATTCACACTCCGATGAATACATACAATATCTTGCCCAAAGAAACATTGGCATGCAGACTGGAGCAACCAGGAATGGAAGTAGATGGCCTGCTCTACCTCCTGAGCCACAGCCACCCCTGAAGCAACTGATACCATGGACTGGCCCCCACGCTTGCCTGACCTAAATCCAATAGAACACCTTTGGGACATTATGTTTCAGTCCATCCAACGCTGCCAGATTGCACCTCAGACTGTCCAGGATCTCAGAAATGCCCTGGTCCAGATCCGGGGGGAGATCACCCAGGACACTATCCATCGTCTCATTAGGCGCATGCCCCCATGTTGTCAGGCAACATGTTGTGGGGTCCAAATAAGCTACTGAGTATCATTTAGAGTTGCTGCAATGAGCCACAGAGGAGAGAGATAATTTTCACTCTACTTTGTGATAGTAAAGCTCTAATATAAATTTGTATTTAAAAAAATAATGACCATGAAACAATCTTTAATGTAACTAAAGCTTTAATAATACGCACCAAAATTCCCAAAACACATAGCTGTGTCAGAACCAAAATCATAATAAAAATATAAGCAGTTAATCTAGCAACAAAAAAAATCTTTTGTGAGTTGCTAAAGTTAGACAGCCTTTTATTCTTGAACAGAATTTTCAGTACTTGAGAAATATTTTTAGAAAATCAAATATTCTGTGAACAACACAGCAGTAGATTTCGGTTGATAATTATTATTGAATTATTTATTGGTACTGTAGAAACACAAAGAACTCACGTTACAAATTGTCATTTCTTTTGAGGTACTGCCACACTAGATTTTAGCATTCACCCTCATGCCAAATTCCACTTTAAGCCTTGCTAATGGCTGTAACTTGTCAATATAAATTGAATAACCAACAGACTATGAAAAACTGACAAATACTGTAGACATGTTATGTTCTTTAAAAAATGGTGCAGATAATGTTTGGCATGCATATGGGAAAACACACGTACCTAATGTTAAGCGGAACACAGGCAGTCAAAATAATCATATGATCTATTTCCTTTGATATGCTGCATCAGTGCTCATGCATAAATGCAAAAAGCACAGCAGGTAGTTCAGCAGACCTGAATATTAGAACAATCACAGCAGAAATTTTCAGCAGCCACTGAGTGAAGTAAGCACTAGCCAGCCTTGATCAGCAAAAAATATAACTAGTTGCCTTCTTAAATACTAGCCTAAAATATAGTTTATGGACAACTTACACAACTGCCAAACCTTCTCCTCCTACACACAATCACACTCACAAACACAAATCCTCCCCACTTACTCTGATTACCATCACCACACGCCCACTCAGATTAATCTAATGTTGCCTTGCAAAATGCTGCCCTTGCAATGTGTTACTAGACAAAGCTAGACAGCTAGTTAACAACTTTGTCTCAATAAAGCTACAGTGAATGATTTTCTAGTGAAGTTTGCTGAGAAATCACGTGTGTGTCAGTGTAAAACCGAAAGAGAGCACAGAAATGTAAAGCTATATCAATTAAACGTTAAATATATTAAGCATAAAATAACATGTAAAATTAAGTCTTACTAATAAAATCCAAAGCTTACTTGAAAAGTATTGTATTATAGAAAGGGTACATGGTTGGCTAAAATTAGCCATCTGCTATAGTATGGAGATTGTGCATAAACAGATAAAGGGCCACTACAGCTAACTGTAACATGTTCAAATTAACACTGCAGTATGCTTGTATGCATAAAAGTCACAGAACTAAGAAATACCATGAGATACTGTGAAACTCAATTATCTATAACAAATGACTTACAAAGAGTGTCCAAGGCAGTCTGTAAAGCACACAGTTTCAGATACCACCAAGTGCAATAATAGTCACAAAAAAAAAGTCCACTAGATGAATTTTATACAAAACTTTATCAAATCACCTACTTACATTTTCTAAGAGCAGCACAGAATGTGTTTACTAATGCTCCAGCAGGCAAAATGTAAAACAATATGCAAAAAAAATGAGTGTAACCAGTTCTGTGATTTGGTTTACTGATATTGAACTTGTGTTATTACACTTATTGTCATATTCTCTTTTAATTACTCTTTGTGATAAGTCTGTTTTTTTTTAGGTTATTTTACACTGTGAGCAGCTATTGGGTGAAATAGCATCCATTTTCATTTGCTTATCTAGGGGTGGGTCACTAGGGCAGCAGCCTGAGCAGAGAAACCCACACGTCCCTCTTTCCAGGCACCTCCTCTAGCTTAAGCGATATAATCTCTCCAGTATATCCTGGGTCTACCACAGGGTCTCCTTCTAGTATGCCTGAAACACCTCACCCAACTGAACCACCTCAACTGGCTTCTTTCAGAATGGAGGAGTAGCAGCTCTACTCTGAGCCCCTCTTGAATGACTGCACTCTTCACCCTATCTCTAAAGGAGAGGCCAGCCACCCTTTCGAGAAAGCTCATTTTTGCCGCTTGTATCTTCCATCTCATTCTTTCTGTCACTACCCAAAGCTTGTGACCACAGGTGAGGGTAGGGGCATAGATAAACCAGTAAATCGACAGTATTCACTTTTTCACTTGGTGTGCACTTGGGTGCAGCATCTGCATCACTGCAACCGCAGCCCCAATCTGTCTGTTAGTCTCCTGCTCTCCTCTCCCTTCACTCATGAACAAGATTCAGAGATACTTAAACTCCTACACGTCTGGCAGCAACTTGTCCCTGACCCAAAGTGGGTACTCCACCAGCTGAAAACCACTGTGTCAGTCTTGGAGGTGCTAATCCTCATACTCGTCGCTTCATACATGGCTGTGAACTGCTCCAGTCCATAAAAATTATGGAAAGAATTGTGACAAAGGGCAGCCCTGGCAGAGTCCAATACCCACCAGAAATTAGTCCAACTTATCAATGTCAATTTAGACCCAGCTCTCACTGCAGTTGTACAGGGATACCCTATACTCCCACAGCACCCCCCACAGGATAACCTGAGAGACACGGTCAAATCCCTTCTCCAGGTCCACAAAACACACGTAGACTGGATGGGCAAACTCCTATGCACACTCGAATATCCTTGAGAGAAGAGCTGGACAAGTGCTCTGCAACTGCACTATACACTGTGTGAGAAGAGCACCACTTTCCCCCTCCTGAGTTACCTGATGGTTTGCCAGAATCGCATCAAGGTTGTCTGAAAGTCTTTTTCCATGGCCTCACCAAACTGCCAGAGCTGCATTTCGTTTGGCCTGCCAGTACTCATCAGGTGCCTCCGAAGTCCCACAGGCTAACCAAGCCGATAGGACGCTTTCTTCTGCTTAATTACTTGTCTGTCCAACATCCCCCCCTGCCAGCTCAACTCCTCTCTTCACCCGAGTGCCCAGAACATATGATTTCAAAATTGATCATTGAGCTGAAATGTAGGGTGTCCCAGTGCCACATGGGCTTATGGACATCCTTATCTTTGAACATGCAGTTTGTTATGGTCAAACTGTGATTTGCACAGAAGTCCAATCACAGTTTGAAATGACTCAAGTTCAGATCAGGTAGGCCATTCCTCCCAATCACGGCCTTTCAGTTCACTGTTGTTGCCCACTGAGCGTTAAAGTCTCCCAGTAGGATAACCAGATGCAGCATTCTCAAGCACACCACCCAGCAACTCCAAGAAAACTGGGTACACTGAACTGTTATTCATTGTATATGCACAAACAACAGTCAGGACCCATTCTCTGGCCCAAAGGGGCAGGGAAATGACCCTCTTGTCCATAGGAAAAAACTCCAAACATATAGCTGAGGGGACACAAGGATACCCACCCCAACCCGCTGCCTTTCACAGAGGGCAACTCCAGACTGGAACAGAGTCCACCCCCTCTCCAGGAGACTGGTTCCAGAGCCCAGGCCATGGGCTGAGGTGAGCCCAACTAGCCATATCTTTCAACCTCATATACTAGCTCAGGTTCCTTCCCCACTAGATAGGTGACTTTCCATCTCCCAATAGCCAGCCTTAATAGCCAGGGATAAGCCTGCCTAGGAATCTTCCAGGGCCACTGCCCAACACACACACTGCACCCAACCCCTATGACACCTCCTGCAGGTGGTGGGCCTACAGGTGGGCAGGCCCCTATCTCCTCTTAGGCTGTGTCCAGCTTGGCCCCTCGGGTTAAGGCCCGGCCACCATGCGCTGCCCTTCAAGCACCCTCCCCAGGCCTGGCTATGGATGTAAGTGTGGCAAGTCCTTTTTTAAATATTTGATTAAATATCTGATTTGTAAGCATGCTAGGTGATTTCCCAATTAGAATGACTGGTTTGAGGTGTTTGGCTTTGAAATGAAGTCACTTGTCATTACGTTGCTTCAGATTTTGGCATAACAGCCTTCGAAAAAGAATGCACCACTGAGCTGACAACACATGCAATGTCAAAGTGAGCGGCGATGCTTACAGAATGCACCAGTGGTAGTGTAGGACTTAAGAGACTAAAGAGATTTCAATGTATATTAACTGTCAGCCAAGAAAGGGTAATTTCCTTGCATTGCTACTTTAAGGTGTTGTGCTTTGTTTTTGTTGGTTGTTATTAAAGCAGTCAGGAAAAGAGTTGTGTAGGCTCTGCACATTTAAAAGGGGTTGTATTTGATAGAGCTACAGTGCCCTCTGTCAGCATTTACAGGGATATAACATATTTTTAGTTGGTTTCCCAACTAAAAATATGTGTGTGTGTGTGTGTGTGTGTGTGTGTGTGTGTGTGTGTGTGTGTGTGGTCGAGGTGTGAGAAAAAAGAGAGTGAGAGAGAGGAGAAGAGAAAAACTCTTTCTCTGTGTACATACAGTTAGGTCCATAATGTGTTGGACAAAGACACAGTTTTGTTTTTTTGCTTAAGTACACCAACACCAAAGTGGATTTTAAATCAAACAATCAATGTGATTGATATGCAGACTTCCGTGCTGACTTCAGAATTACAGCCATACATAGTCCATCATCATCTGTCAAAGTTAATTGGATAAAATAACATAACTTTAAATGCTTGGATGAAGTTCTTTTCCAGTCAGTGACTGTCTAGAACCCGTGGACATCCCCAAATGGCTTCACTGTAACGACTGGTTTGCATCTTGTTGTAAACTCTCTATTTACTACTCTTGACTGTAGACCATGACAGTGACACACCCACATCCTTGAAAGTTCATTTGCCTTGGCTAGATGTTGTGAAACTGTTTTTCTAAACCCTTAAATACTTAAATTTGATCCAATTTGACATCTGAAAGCATTAAAAAAACAAATACCCTAAGCATCATCTTTTAGTGTGACTTTTGCTAAAATGACCCAAAATACACAAAAATAATATTTTATAATTTTATATCAATGTACAGATGCTACTAAATTTTGTACACTGAGGCTGTTCTGAGCCAAATGTGACCCATATATATTCTATTGGAAACTGGTGAAACTGTATATTCCATGCTTTTTTGTTTTGTTTTTGTTTTTGTCTTTTTCACGGGACAGTGGTGAGTTCAAGGGGGACAAAAGCAGTTTGTTTTCCCATCACATTTATTCGGGTTCCTAAAGAGAAAATTATCTGCTGGTCTTGGGGGAAATCTGGAAACAGCGAACAGCATAGGAGTGATCATATATAGTACACACAAGGAACAGAGGTCATACAGAGGTCAGGGGGTGACTTGACATAAACATCAGCACCTGAAAGCATTATTACTTATTATAAGCATCTGCACCTGAAAGCACAAGCATCTCCATTGTAACAAAACAATCTAAAAATAAATAAATTAGAATACATTTATTTCCGCAATAACTGAGAGCAAACTGACATTAAAACAGAGTTCAAAGGCGGGGTTAGGAGTGGAAGAGTCATAAGATTATGAAGATACCTGAGAAGTCATTTCAGTGAGTGTGAGGAAGCACATATGCAACTCCCACACACGCAAGGCTTCCCACCACAGCTTTGAATGTTTTGTGTTTTAACCGTTAATCAATGTTGAATTCTACTGATAATTGCAGATGGTAGTTATGAGTATTTTAAATCATATAGCATCGAGGAAAGTGTTTTACAATTGTAATAGTTATACATGGTAATATAATAAATCCCAACAGTTCCACCCCCTGCTATCTGAAACAATTAAGGATTAATCAATAATTTATTAATGTCAGATAGGCATGTATACATTTTAAGTAGATTTGGAGTTCAAAATTTGGTATAGACACTGACCAGGAGGACCTGCAATGACCTGGACCAATTCAATTCAATTCAATTCAATTTTATTTATATAGCGTCAAATCACAACAAACAGTCACCTCAAGGCGCTTTGTATTGTGGGTAAAGACCCTACAATAACACAGAGAAAACCCAACAGTCAAAACGACCCCCTATGAGCAAGCACTTGGCGACAGTGGGAAGGAAAAACTCCCTTTTAACAGGACGAAACCTCCAGCAGAACCAGGCTCAGGGAGGGGCAGTCATCTGCCG
>JASGAU010368473.1:0-11816 GCA_030220045.1 Australoheros facetus
TGTCAGTGGGACAGTTTGAGCTCTTGTTGGCAGAGTTGGGATCATATGTGAGGAGGCAGAGGATAATATCAGAGAGCCGACTGACCCGGAGCAGCGTGTACCTGTGTCTGAGGTAAAATATTTTGATTTTATTGTTCCCACATCACTGTATATTCAGTACATCGGTGCTCACATGTTGCTAAATGCAGCGCTCTGATTGGTCAGGCCTGTTTGTTCACTTGCGAAAGTCAGAAAAATCGAACTTGATCCGAAAAAATAAATGCCGCAAATTCATCCTGTGAAATGACACGGTCAGTGTGAACGGCTGCATTAAGAACAGGCGAGTCCGAAAAATATTTTTAACGCACGACACATTCACACGGAATTTATGCGTCCGGTGTGAAATGGCCTTAAGTCTGCCTAAACAGTTCAAAAGTGTGACA
This sequence comes from Australoheros facetus, assembly GCA_030220045.1. Classification (NCBI taxonomy): domain Eukaryota; kingdom Metazoa; phylum Chordata; class Actinopteri; order Cichliformes; family Cichlidae; genus Australoheros; species Australoheros facetus. The sequence continues at coordinate 423 of JASGAU010368473.1, forward strand.
AACACTTGCTCTTGTGCTTCACAGAAGTTTCAGGCTGTAGAAACCAGCAGTAGTCACCATCATGTTTGTGTTATAGCGCCCCTTGTACTTGGTCTCCATTTCAGAGATGTCTTGATGGAACCTTTCACCACAAATTGGGTGGAAAGAAGTCAAGATGAGAGTAAAGGAAGTGAATCTTAAGTGACATTCAGCAGCCCATGTTTGAATGATATGAGCATGTCGTCAACTAGTTCATAATTTGTGGTTTTGTGGTTGCCCAAGAAATTCTGTACCCCCTGAACAAATATTCCCAAGCTCTTAGTTCAAGGGTTCTGAGCTTAGATGGAAAGTCTTTGTCTCTAATAAGCTCATGGACTTGGGGTCCATCAAATATCCCAGCTTTAAGCTTGGCATCAGTTTGGATTGCCCCAGAAACACTATTCCATCACTTGATATAGTACTAAAACTTTGTATTTATCTATTGACAGATCAAAGCAGTCACTCTAAGAAATTGCAAATTTATAGTATTGTTGATCCTCAATATTGGCAGTTAAACTTTAGTTGATTGAATTTTAATGACCATATTTGGATTCAGCACCCCAAATTCACCCAAATTATTGCTAAATTCTGTTCAATTTTAAAATTAGAAAATCTTAGGACACTCTACATTTGCATGAGAAGCACCAGCACAGCAATACATTTGCTAAATACTGACATGTGCGTAACTCAAGAACCTGATGTGCTAGAGAAATCCTGATTATAGATTTAGAATCAGCATACCTGAAATGCCTTACATCAGGCATTTTTCTCCAGGTAACAAAATCATTGTTGACCAGTGTAATCAATCGTCTGATGGCTGCTCGGCTATTTAAGATAAAAGAGAACCTTTATAATGTGCCAGATAATTAAACTGGAAACAGTTAGTGTTGTTGGCTTCATCTTACTGATCATTTGCATGCTTGTCATCTCCACAGGAATTCCGCTATCTTTGAGTGAATAACCAAGAGACTAACGACTGTGGGGATTTTTGCGTGTGGACTTTACTGAACTGAAGCCTAGGATTTTCATGATGGCTAGTCATGTTTGAAAAATTGTTCCAAAATTAAATTTGAGCCGATGCTGAGAATGTTGCTGTGACGTCAGCTTGCAGATTGAGTTACTGTATATCTTCAAAATCACCTAGACCTCCTTATTAAACTTTCTGGCATCAGAAAATTTGTGTTTTAAAAATTATTTTCTAGTACTTTTTGTACTAGATTACTATATCAATATCAATTTAATTCAATTCAGTTTTATTTACATTGTGCCAAATCACAACAACAGTCTCCCCAAGGTGCTTTGTTTGGTAAAGATCATAAAATAATTACAGAGAAAACCCCAACATTCAGACCACTCCCTATGAGCAAGCACTTGACAACAGTGGAAAGGTTAAAAACTCCCTTTTAACAGGAAGAGACCACCAGCATATCCAGGCTCAGGGAGGGGCAACCATCTGCTGCGACCGCTTGGGGGTGAGAGAAGGGTGTCAGTTTGACCATTCAGACATGGTAAAATCCACTTCAAGTCACCAAAACTATTCCCAGCAAACATTTTGTCATTCATCCATTTCAATTTAATCTAATAAATAGATACAATTCAAAAGTTCCTTACATCCAAAAGCAGATGCGTAGGTTATACTGGTAGAAACACATTTTTAATTTATTGCTTGCTAGGATGTTACTTGTTCAGTCCTATATTTTTCAGTCAGGTTACAACTTTATAGTTTGTTTTATGCTATCTGTTCATTAAACTTTAAAAGGCACACTGTTGAAGGGATTCAGAGTTTAATAATAAATTATTAAATGCAGTGATGCATAAACACACAGACTGAAAAGAGGAGAATGAAGAAGAAACACTCATCATAGGAAGCCCCCAACAGCACGTTTGCTGGGTATGAGTTACATTCTTACAAAACTTGCATATGTAAAAGGTAATTAGGGAGAGAGGACAGAGGTGGGGAAAACAAGACACAGGTGAACAGAATTTATTTAATGAGACAAGGGGATGCAAAACAACAAGACGACAGTATAACTAGAACTCAAGGACCAGAATAACCTATTAAGAACTATAGACTCCACATAATGTGGGAAATCATAACTAAGAAAAACTCTAAACTAAGGACAAGAAGAAACTCAAAACACTGGATCAAAGCCCAGGACCATGACTGCAAATCCTTGTACAGATACAGCCGCTTAATATTGCTGCTGTGAATGTTAGATAAGAAGCTCTTAGATATAGAAAAAATATATAGAAAAAAGTGCTTGTATGAATATGTGTGTGAATGGGTGAATGCAAATGTATAAAGAGCTTTGAGTGCTCAAGTAGAGTAGAAAGGGCTATCGAAGAACTTGTCCATTTACCATTTATTTTTAAGTTGCATCATAATTTCAACATGATGTCACAAGGTTTGCACTAAAACCAGAAAATCAAAATCCCTCATTTTAAAATTGTCCTACAGCTCTGGAAAACAAGTTTGGGAAAATACAAACAGGAGAACTGAAAGAAAAATCTGTTTTATTGCTAATGATGATCTGGCCTCTTAACTGTCTGCAAAGGCAGTTTTTTTTGCCCTTAAAATTGTTGTAGTGATTTACCAGAGATGTGCAGTATTAATTTATCCAAAGATGTGGAGTGCTGCTATCAGAGTCCACTTTTTAATAGAAAAACCCCCCCTAAAAAACAAGAGGTTTGTGGCAGGCAGTTTACTGCATTATTATTATGCAGTCCTTAAATTATTTGAAAAGCTAGTGATATGACATCTATGTAACACCTTTTTAAAAAATCTTATTAATGCATTTTTCTGTTTATTTATCGTCAATCTTAAGAAAACTGGGAAAGGCTTTGGGAGGTTCATGCATTTTAAGACACAGTTTCCCATAAATTTTGCTTGAGTTATTCTCTGCAGTCAGGTTGAGGGGTACTGCATAAGCTGTTGTCACTTTGGACAATCACAAGAAACAATCTAGAAAATGTATAAAACAGATATCAGTTATTAAAAATTTCTTGATTGCATAGTTTAAAAAAACATGTTCTTTTCTTTCAGTCTCCCATGGTCTTACAGTATCTATACAATAAATCAGACAAATGTACGGTGATTAAAAAAAATATTATAGCGGGATGTTTGTGATGGGGTGAAAACTGTGGGCTAGGATAGCTGTTTGCTCATTAAGTGTGAAGATCGGATTGAATGCTAATGCGCTGTTAATTCTCTCCTGTAAGCATATGAGATTTTTGTACTTCTGAATAAATAAATAATTACTTCAGTAAAAGGTTGGACCCTTTTTTGGGGGGGCATGTTTTTGTTGTTGCATTTGATCCCTTTCACAACAAAGCAGAGATTTAAATCATAATGAATCATAATGGTGATATACTAAGATTAGTGACAGACAACTTAGTGCATTGAGTAATGCAAAAGTAAACATGCATGGCTGCGATCATTGCTGGTAATTTATGACTGTTAATTGACTTTTAATTTATTTGTAAACCGAGCACATCAGCAGCATGGAAAATTCCCTTTAGGGCCAAATCTTTGAGTATAATCTCATTGTACATTCTGTAAAAGGACAATAAAGGCATTCTATTCTATTCTATTTACACAGAGTATTCACTCTAAATGTTTAGAACAGAACAATACATTTTTGTCATGTTTCTTTCTGTATGTGCATGTGTGGCAGAATACCCATACTGTACACATATAGTATCATTGCACAATCCCTGTGCTCTCTGTTGTATCACATCTAAAATGCACCCTTCTTTGACCTAGCAATAATTAATTCATTTTTAAATTTCTATTTTACTTTTTGTTTAAAAACATTAGCAGTTAAATAATCATTGTATGCTCATGCGTCAGCAATAACCACTGGATGCACTGAACTTATTCTATGTAACATATTAAACAGTACTGGCATAGCCTTGATTTAGTGTTGGCTAGTAGGATTAGAGGTATTGGGAACATTTGCAGTGACAACATGAACAATAATGCAAATAACATTATTAAAACCAATTTTTGTCTCAACATCATATTTACATTTAATGAGTGGTTTAAACAGTCATATACCAATATCCCTCTTCAGATCAAAGTAGAGGCTGCTGCCTTTCATAGTTTTCTGTTTCCATCTACTGTGACTTCACTAACCTGACGAACCAGTCCATCAGTTTCTTTCTGGCAAGAATGCTGTGAACGCGCTGTGGTCTGATCGCTGTAGTTCAACTCAAAGAATATTCAGAGAATTTCTCTCTCTTTCTGTTTGAGTGATTGTTTATCACTTTCAAACCTGCATTTTCTGCTGGTTGTGCCACGGTGTTTTCTGTGCAGTATATTCTGTTTATATAATTTAAAATTATGTCATGTAGCTGTGTTTTATGAGCGTTAAAAGAAGTTTTTGACTGAGGAATACTACTACTACTACTACTGCTGCTACTACTACTACTACTAATAATAATAATCTAATTGAACTCTCTGTAATTGAGCCACAACTACACAGTCCTGCATTCTAAACACATATTGGTAGCATTTGGGGATTCAGTATCTGGCCCAAAGGGACTTTAGCACACAGACTAAAGGAACCAGGAGTCAACTACCAACCTTCAGACTGGTGAATGCCCTGGTCCACCTCCAGAACCACAATTATCCCAAAAACTAGATATTGTTACATGTTAGATAGACAACATATAGTTGAGTGTGAATCCACTATAACTGCCTTTAAAGATAGATGTGGTGTAGTATCAGCTAAGCTTACTGTCTGTTTTCCATCAGGGAATGAGAAGTTGAGCTCTAGGGTGTTGTCATCAGGAAATCCAGGCAGGCCTTTGTGGAGAACTGCCCAGGTCATTTGGCCATCTGGTTGGCAGCCACTCAGTTCTCGGAACTTCCCATTTACCTCTTCAGTAGCTGCACAGACAGGAGATTTTTACTAGAATCATCATCTAGTATGTAAAGAAACAATGGAAATCATGCCAAGCATTGAAAAATAGGTGTGTGTGTGTGTGTGTGGGTGTGTGTTTTTGAAGGACCTTGCTGGACCAGTGATGGAGGACCCTGTCCATTAAGATAGCGATTGCAATGAAGCTTATCGCTACTCTGGTTAGAGCCCATACTGTGAGGATAAAAAACAGACAGGGAAACACTATAAATTGGCACTTTATCTAGAGTAGATTGCAATGCTTGGTAGTTATTTCAATCATAAGTCAGTTTACCAATTTTGATTAGCACTGCTGAACCTAGAAAAAAATGCTTAAAGTCTTTATTGGCCATTGAAAAAATAGTCTGTTGTCTTTTTACTCATTAAATTGTGGGTGGAAACCTTATCTTGCAAAAACAGAAAGTATTCTAAATTCAACAGATTTATGAATCACACACAGATAATTTCACCTTATAGTGAAACACATTAACTTCAATGTATATCAGGAAGAAGTTTGTTTTTATAAGAAAGGGCCTTGACCATTATAACAAAAAAGTAGAAATTCACCACAGAATAAACTGAAAAATTGTGTTCGAGGAGGAAGGTAGCTTTGCAAGCATGGTTTAATCACAGATTTGTGTGTGCATAACATTTGTGAATGAGGCCTAATGTTTCTATATTAAGTACAATATCAAAACAATGACTACCTCAGTAAAGGAAATAAAGGTGTTTTGCAATTACTCAACTGGTAGAGATTAGTTCAGATTTATTCAATAAATTGGAAAGATGTGGTAACAGAGGTTTGGACTGAATTGGGTGAAGATTTATTTAAGAAACAGGCAGCAATTTGTAGAGCTAGGTGAATAATAAAAATCACCCTGCATGGATATATACTATAGAGTTTCTCAGGGGTCAGTGCTAGGTCCAAAACTATTCATATTATACATACACAGCATCGTCACACCTTGTTAAAATAATTGTCTAAGTCATTTGCTTACAATGACAAAAATGATTTTTTTGCCTAAATCATTTCCTCATGATGCTGGCCACCTCTGGTAAAATTGCCTACCTCCTCAGTTGAACAGATCCTGCAGTTTTACCCTTTTAATATAATGGCCTAAGTCAAGAGTGTGACTGAGGCTGTTTTTCTTTGCCTAAGTCAAAAGACTGTGTGACTTGGGCAATTTTACAAGTTTTCAAGATGGCAGCTGCTTCGAGAAGAAAATAACTCTGCCTAGCCACTGATATTATTTCCATGATTCCATTCTCATGCCCTATTGGTAAGTGATGCAATTTACTATAATATAGACTAGGCTGTAAATATTGCATAGTTATTAGTCTTTTTATTCAGTCTTTTTAGTCAGCAAAATAGCTAAATCTATTAAGCTAGCATTTAGCAAAAAGTGGAAAGCCTCAAGAATATGTGACTGTTACAAGTGATGAGCTATCTTTTAACTCATTTCTGCCTTGTCAAACTGTATTTCTTCTGTAGGTTTTGCCTCACTTTCATTTACATTACATGATCTAATTAACAAAGTTTTGAATGCTGTATTGTAATCTGATAGCTAGAAATTATGTGACTAACAACATTTTTTACAAAGAATCCTTTTTACTTTTGTCTTTATATTTAATCAATATCTCACAATATTGAACACAATACTATGAACAAAATATTAGTAATTATAACATAATTTGACTGGTATAATAGTATGCCTGTTGTGTAGTGTCTAGAGGCAGCTTGTGCACCCTTTGGAGTGCATGCACATTATTATGGGTATTCCTGATGTAGCTGAATACAAGTGACCAAGGCAATGAATAATGTTCAGAATGATCACACATATGTGGCTGTAGACCTCAAATGGTTGAAATGTTTTTCCTTTTCGGTAGGCAATGCTCTGGACAATTCTTACACCAATCAGGCCTCATCCAGTAAAAATCATAATGAGACAGTCATTGAAGAGAGGAGGCAGGTTCTACCAGGCCAAGAGTCTGTTTCAGATGGAGCAAACAATGCCTTAAGCTCTCTTGTTGATAATGGTCAAGATGCCAAGCAGACACATCCACACCAAAGACCCAAGCCAGCAGCTTGTATTACAAAACAAAACTGCATGTCCATAACTTTACTCTCTTTAACTTGAAATCAAAGGAAGGGTACTGCTACATTTGGGACGAATCAGAGGGCGACTTGAGTAGTGAGGTATTTGCACACCTTCAATATCGCCATTTTGAAGGTGTGATCAAAGACCATCCAGAACTCAAAGAGATCATAGTGTGGAGCGATGGTCGTGGTTATCAGAACCACAATGCATGTGTCGCAAATGCATTTTTTTGAGCTTGCAAGGAAATATGGGGTATTAATAACACAGAAATACCTTGTTGCAGGGCACACACAAATGGAGTGTGACAGTATGCACAGTACTATTGAACGTAAAATAGTTACAGATATCTTCACCCCAAGATGTCATCATACTCCAGACTGCAAGAATAAAGCCATCACCTTACCATGTGAAAGTGCTTAAGCATGATGAGTTCCTTAAACTGAATGGAGCTTACTTCATTAGCATCTGACCAGGCAAAAAAGTTGGTGATCCGACTGTGCATGATTTAAGGGCTCTTCAGTTTAGCAGTGAAGGCAAGGTCAATTTCAAGCTGTCCTTCTTGGAGGACTCAGCATGGGAAGCACTGCCACAGAGGATAAAGGTGTCAAATGAGCCAATAGCATGGGTAAGAATATTCCCAAGTGCACTGCTCATCAAGGAGAGAAAGTTCCAGGATCTCCAGTCAATGAAACATGTCATGCCTGTTGAATGCCATCACTTCTTTGACAATTTGCTGCATTAAAAGGCACCAGTCAAGAACCCAGCAAAGAAGAGCTGGAGGGAGAAGTGAGGAGATGTACATCCCTCCTGATAATTATGTTTAATTTGTTGGTTATGCTTTATTGTTGACAGAGTTGAACATTTAAAATTGCTTAAGTCACAAAGGCATGTTCAAAAATTTGTTCAAAAAAGTCATTTATTTCACTTATGCTACATAATTGACAGGCATGTCAAAAGTCATCTACTGTCATAACCTTTTTGAGTGAAATTATTAATAAATATATTTTCAGTCTTTAGTTCAGTTTTTTGTGTTTCTTGAAAAACCTGAAAAAATGACTTAGGCCATTATTTTAACATGGTGACGATGTGTAAAATCTCAAACATACTGAAATTTGCACTATTTGCAGATTATAGAAATATCTTTAGTTCAGGTGACAGTTAACATTAGCGTTTTTAGGGGCAATCTTAACAGAAATTAATAAATTGAAATAATGGTTTGATATTAACAAATTAAATTTGAGTAAAAGAAAAATTATTTGGTTTGGAAAACAACACCTAACTGATCAAGTACAAGTGATGGTAGATAAGGTATGTATAGAAAGGGTTTATGAGTAAAGATTTCTGGGTGTGATGTTGGATCATAAAATCTGCTGGAAGCCTCATGTTATTGATGTAAAAGCAAAAATAGCAATGAGCATTGCCTTGTTAGGAAAAACAAGGCACATTCTGAACCAGAAATCATTTCATATTTTATACTCTTCAATGATTTTTATTTTACTTACTGTGAATTACTGTGTGAAGATATGAGCTAACACTACAGTCACTATGCTCACTATGTTTGTCTGTTTTCATTCTGTGGGGTGGCTGTAGCTCAGGAGGTAGCGAAGGTCAACTGATCAGAAGGTCGGTGGTTTGATTCCTGGCTACTCCAGGCTGCATGCCAATGTATTGGCACTCATTTTCCAACAGGAAATTTTCCAAAAATTAAAATAACAAATCTCACCATTTGCATATGAATTTAATTCTTATGTGTATTAACACATTACTTGTATGTTCAAAATAAAGATTTGAAATCAGAATCTGAATTGATGATAAAAAGAACATTTGGCACAAATTTGATTAGGCCATTGGTTTTATTTCCAAACTGTTGAACTTCTTGCTTCATGCTTGGCATCTTATTTGTTAGGATTGAGTCAATCTGGGGTGCTGTTGTTATTTTTTCTTGTCTCTTCTTGGCTTTCAGGTGAATACTGTATATGGGTGGATACTTGTATAACCACCCATGGGCCTCTTGGCATTTACCTGGACTGACTGTTGCACACCTGGCGTCCATTATTATCATCAATACTGTGTATTTGATGATTGGCTATGGCTATGTTTCTCTGCAACATTGCCCTGTCCACTATGGTATTAAATTGGCCTCCTAGTTTGTAGTTTGCATTCCTCAGTGTCTTGTTTTGTAAATATTCTCTCATGTGTGCTTCCTAGTTTTTCGCCTGGTTTACTGCTGTCCATATCAAGACATTTACCTGCAATTTCATTTGGAACATGAGCTGTAGCCAGATCTTCACTGTGCAACGATCCAGGCCTGAGTCTGCGCATATCAGTACTTAACTGGAATTCACCTGCCTGCCTACACTCCACAGCTAAGTCCACGCCAATCACAAAACTCAGCCTGCATGTCTAGAGACCCTTCCTCAGCCATTCCCTGTCACCTCTCCAGTAAGCACGATCCAGTCACGATCTGAGTCTTTGCATCTGCATCCTCCTTAACAGTCATTGCTAATTGTCTTTCTCTCATCTTTCAGATTGTACCAGATCACTGCCTGAGTTTTCCACTGCCTTTTTTCTATTAAACCTGTTCCCTGTAGTTTCATTTGTGTAAATAAACAACTGACATAAACCCTTTAAGGTTTATGTCAGTTGTTTGAGTCTGTTTACTGGGTCAATACCAAATTATGACATTCTTCTTATTATAATTCATAGAAAATTAAGTTCAAATTTATTTGTATAGCACCAAATCACAACCACAGTTGCCTGAAGGTGCTTTATATTGTAAGGTAAAGACCTTACAATATAAAGCACCTTCAGGCACAGTGATTACAGAGAAAACTCCAACAATCAGATGATTCCCATTTGGCAACAGTTGGAATAAAAAAACCTTTTTAACAGAAAGAAACCCCGAGCAGAACCTGTGTTGGGGGGAGACACGGCAAACTCTTCAAAATGAAATATAAAATATAATGAAATGAAATAAAACTCAAACTATATAAAACCAGAATGTTCATCTTTATGTGTCAAATATCAAAAAGCCTACTTTGCTTACAACTTAAGTACAAAGATTCAGTTATCGCAAATTACGAAGATAACTGGTGACTTGTCATTTTATTGGTTTTAAAAAGACTATATTGACTAGATAGCTGTATCTTGAGTAGGGCAGGTGACTCTTGAGTGCTGAAGTAGCTATGTTTAGCTAATTGTAATGTCACTAGAATAGAAAGTCAGAAAATGTCTACAAAACAACACACAAAACTGGCTGACTATACACAGGCTAAGAACTTGAAATTCCACTGATTACAGTAAATGTTTATCAGTTGATGTGTGCTACTGATACTCTTCTTATTACCTGCTGAGTGGCTCTTCTTCTCCACACAGTAGTCCAATTATCTCAATTTCCCCTGACTTTGCTGTGTAGTCCTGGAACTCCACACATTAGTTAGCTCAAGATGATATGTGAAATAGACTGAGAGTAAGACAGAAAAAGGGGAGAAAGAGATGGGTGTGTGCAGTTAATGGGTTGTGGTTTAGGGTTGAATGATCAGTTCAACTGGTAGGGCAGGTTTGGTAATCACTGTAGTATGTGTGCACACATGCATGTGTGTGTGTAGCAGAAGAAACAAAGAAAAAGAAAAGTTTCACAGTAGTTTTATGTATGATCAAAAGAATGACAATTTGTTTGTACTATATTTTAAATCTTGATACGTTTCAGTGAATACAACCCTAATTCCAAAAATATTGTGATGCTTATATAAAATGTAAATAAGGGAAAAAAAATGCAATGATTAGCCAATCTCATAAACCCCTATTTTATTCACAACATAGGAAACATATCAAATGTTTAAACTGAGAAATTATACAATTTTATCCCTCTGGGGTCTAAGGTAAAATTGGCCGTTTTTGACTATTTTTGATTTTAGCTTTATGTTTCACCTTAAAAACTGTGGTAACACTTTATTTGAAGGGGTGTACATAAGACTGACATGACACTGTCATAAACATGACATAACACCTGTCATGACCATAAAGTCATCTTCATGACTATTTATGACTGTTGTCATTAAGTGTCATTCGGTAAATTATGACACTTTTAATTCAAAGTTGACATTGTTTAAAATGTCTTTGTTATGACAACTTGACATTAACCGAGACAAAAAAGTCTTTGTTATGACAACTTGACATTAACCAAGAAATCAAAACCTGTCATAAATATGTCATAACAGGTATTAATTATCAAACTTACTGTAAAACGTTTTTTAGCCTTCTTTTTTAACATTACATTACACTGTCATTTGTTGTTAGTCTTAATTTTGGCTGTCATGAGACATTATAATTGTGTCATTAATATTTTCCCTTACCTCAAGTAAAGTGGAACATGT
>JASGAU010368474.1:0-10846 GCA_030220045.1 Australoheros facetus
GGGAGAGGCCTGGGCCAAGGTGGAATCGAACCCAGGCCTTCCAGATGGTATTCTAACTGTGAGGCAGCAGTGCTAACCACTGCGCCACCGTGCTGCCTAAGTCAGACATTAAAGATGTAATTGAAACGCAGACCTTCAGCTTTAATTCAAGGTGTTTAACAAAACCATTGCAGTGACGGTTTAGGAATTTTATGTACATTTTCAGAGGCTCAAAAGGAATTTAACAATTGAATGTCAACCAGCTTCATCCTTAGGTGTCCAGTTATTTCATGATAGATTAAGCAGATAAACGATCTGGAGTGGAGTCGGAGTGTTAGTATATCAATAGGAGGTGTACAAGTGAACGAAGCCATCATTAGACTGAAAAACATTAAAACAAGAAGCACACTGAGAGCGCAAACATCCACCAAGGCAGCTTCCTCTCTGGGCAGTTTTTCCTTTTAATGGAATAGTATTTTGTATATATATTCTTTTTCTTTTTTTTTTAATTCTTTTTTTTTTAACTTTAAGAAGTCTGTAGTGCAGTAAACATCAGGTAAAGGTAGTATGACAGATGTTTACTTTGATTACACAAACAATACCTAAAATCAATAATAGGTATTGATTTTTAAAGAAATGAACATAAATAACTTGAGCTTATTATATATTATTATACTACAGAATATTTCTAACAAACTAGGCAGCTCATTCTTTTGACAGTACTTTCTTTAAAGATATAACAAATTTTTAGGTCAACTTGAAAAGCAGATATGAAATGTAAAAGTGAGGCCAGAGGTCAAATGTAACCTGATATTTGGATGCAAACTATATATTAAGAATCCTGTTACTCCAGCATCATTTCCTAAATGGTGCCAATACAGAAAAGGCAGCACAGTTATAAGGATAATTTTAAAAAATAAGGTTAAACTTTCATAAAATATCTTATTTGATCTTGTGGAAGAGATCAGAGGGCCCAAGTAAAGTGATATTTAGAATTCCCGTATACACTATTGCCAAAAGTATTCGCTCGTCTGCCTTCACACGCATATGAACCCCATCCTGTGCAGCTATAATAGCTTCAACTCTTCTGGGAAAGTTTTCCACAAGGTTTAGGAATGTTTATGGGAATTTCTGACCATTTATCCAGAAAGCACATCTGTGAGGTCAGACACTGCTGTTGGAGAGAAGGCCTGGCTCACAGTCTCCTCTCTAATCCATCCCAAAGGTGTTCTATCAGGGTGAGGTCAGGACTCTGTGCAGGCCAGTCAAGTTCTTCCACACCAAACTGGCTCATCCATGTATTTATGGCATTGTGTTTGGTGATGTAAAGCTTGGATGCAGCTGCTTGGCACGTAAACACAAGACAAAAGTATTTTTATTTTTATGGAGCTGCTTTGTGCACTGGTGTGCAGTCATGTTGGAACAGGAAGGGGCCATCCCCAAACTGTTCCCACAAAGTTGGGAGCATCAAATTGTCCCAAATGTCTTGGTATGCTGAAGCATTAAGAGTTCCTTTCACTGGAACTAAGGGGCCAAGGCCAACTCCTGAAAAACACCCCCACACCACAATCCCCCCTCCACCAAAATTTATACTTTTTGTCAATTTTTGTTGTTGGATGTTGGATGTTGGATGTAAGGCACATGTTAATACATTGTTAATGTGACCCCACTCTACACCCCTACAAAGTTTTATCAGAATTGATTCAAAGTGATTCTTTTAGTTCCACCCTGCAGACGTATACAGTAGCTGTTTTATTTCTATTCTTATTCTTACATTTTACATTTAGCAAATGTGCACGACAATATATTCACAACTAAGTGTCTGTCACTCAGGAGGTAGAGCAGGTCATCTACTAATCAGAAGGCTGGTGGGGCAACACCTGCCTGCTCCAGTTTGCATGCACTGTACCCTTTGGTAAGATCCTGAACCCCATGTTGCTCCTGATGCCCTCATCAGAGTGTGAATGTGATAAATTATTGTAAAATAAAGACTAATGCAGTTTGAAATGTAATGCTAATGACTGCTTTGACTTATCTTTCAGTTCATTATTGGAGAAGACGGGGCATTTGGTAACAACATCTCACACAGTTGTGCAGATGGTACAATCGCTATGGCCTTAATTGATTATGTTTTAAACTCCATGTAAGTATGCCATGAATAGATGTATAGATATATATGTATATATTTTTTGTTTGTTTTTTCTTATTTCGTGCTATTACCACATGACTAAAAGCTCAGTGAGGCAAAGTGGCATTTAAAAATACACTATCTGAAACAAAGAAAGGTACACGTGGCATAACACAGAGCAACACTTTAGTATCTCAGTTGTGCATCACCAAAAATCATCGTGTTTTAGAAGTTTAACAAACCAGCATTTCTCACCAGTTGACTGCCCTGTTTACACTATTCTTGCACTTTGATTTCAACTGAAGAAGTCGCTCAGTTTATAAGATACAAGGACATAAGAATCCATCCGTCCATTTCTTACCACTTATCTTGGGCTGGGACGTGGGGGCATCAGCCTAAGGAGAGGAAGCCAGTAATATAAGTGGACAGGTGATCATCAGTGAGAGGATCTGTATCTGGATTTGTTAAACTTCATCACTGGGAATATTTGTTAATGTCACGGCTGGGTGCTGCAGGCAGGGCAGAGAGGACCTCAAAGCAGGACGAAAGGCGAGGGCTGATCTGTACATAAGTTTTATTAAACAAATAAACACGAAGAACAAAGCTGGACAGGGGCCAGTTATATGAAAGTACTTGAAAACTAGAAACTCAAAATACAAAAGACTCAGCACAGACGTTAACCTAAACATACTGAGACTTAGGACCCAACAAAGACAAGAGCAGACAATAAATACACAAGGGCTAATGACGGGAGTGACAACAGGTGGGAAAACAGCTGACCATAATTACACAGAGGAGACAAAGGGAAGCAAAACTGAATACCACACACAAGGAACGTGACACTATCAAAATAGGAAGTGGAACTAAACACAAAACACCCAAACCTAACACAAAAACCCTGAACAGCATACAAATAACTAATTAACAGAAACCCTTACTATAAAAAACTGAGGATCTAAATAGTAACACACACAACAAAATGGAACTACACAAAAAAGAACTCTAGACTCTGGGCACCGGCCCACAACCATGACAGTTAACATATAAAGATGGATCCAACATGTTCAGAGCATGTCTCAATATGTGTGGAAAGTTCTCCGCTTTGAGAGAAGAGTTAGTCCAGCAGTGACACTGACTGGAAGTGCTCTGCCTTTACTGAACCGAAAGAGCAACAAACTGTTATTCACTGCTCTTCCCCTGATAAAGTTAACTATTTTATTTTCAACATCAACATGGTTAGTTGTTAGCACCCACCTCCTGGTGTATAATACAATGCAAAGATACCTATTTCAGCTCTGGGTTCCTTTCAGTCACTTTATTTTGCATCTACATCAAAAGTCCGACATTTTTCCATGAGACTTGGTTAGCCATGCGTTGTAACACCTGACAGTTTGTCCCATTTCATCCCAAGCCATTCTTGAACCTGAGCCTTTATCTTAATCACTCCCTGTTGTGGACGTTTTCATTGGGTGCACTGCTGCTGGCTTTTCCACAATCTGAAAAGCTTTTGCTGACCCACATACAAAGATGAGTAAGTGGGCAGTACACAGACATCAAAAAATGGTTTACATTATGTTTTTTTGCAATTTTGTGGGAAATCACAAAAACTGGTCTTGACTGCTCCCTGAATGTGTAAAGCTTGGTAAAACGTCCTTGTTGCTTTTGCAGCGTTGCTAACAAAGGTTTAGATGTCCACTCCCACTCTGCATCTTATAATGGCAATTCAAACTCTAATCCTCAAAAAGCTGTTCCATCATGTCATCTGCTGGTGGTGCTGGTGGTTGGTCCACTGTGTTTTAGTCCAAAGTCAGTACAGCCATCTGTCAGGAGCTTCTTCTATCTGCTGATAAGCTTTATGGAGATGCCAGTTTCCTTTTCCAGCAGAACTCGGCACATGCTCACGGTCCCAAATAGTTTGCCAACCATGCCGACACTATATTTGATTGGCCACCCATCTCATCTGACCGGAACTATCTGTGGGGTATTGTCAAGAGGAAGACAAACACCCAACCCCAAAATACAGCTGGGATGAAGGACTATCAAAGCAACCCAGGTTTCAATAACATATCAGTAATGCCACGAGCTGATCACCTTCATGCTGTGCTGTACTGATGCAGTAATTCATGCTAAAAGGAGCCCCAACAAAGTACTGACTGTATAAATGGATGAAGTTTTCAGACGTTTGAGGTTTCTGTATTGTATAACCTTTTTTTTTTTCTGACATTAAGAAATATTCTACTCTGAGTTTGATTTCTGATTTTCATTAGCACTAAACTGTAATCATCAGATTTGAAACAAAAGTCTTAAAATATTTAATTTTACATGTAATGAATACAGAATACATGGAAGCTGATCTTTTGTGCTTTCATATTTGAATACAAACATTTTGAAGATATTCAGATTTTTGAATATGGTACGTCACTACCCTCAGGAGGATTATCATGGTTATCACATAGCTGAGTAAAAAAATGAATCACTATACCAACTCCACCATCATCCCACATATCAGGATTCTAGCCAGCGGTTGATGAAATTGTTTTACTTGTGCCTGCTTTCTTCTACCACTGAATAGCATACCTTGTGTATCATTCATTCATTTATTCCTTGTTTGTGGAAACAGCAAGAAGCTAGAGATCATACAGTCTCCCATGGTGCCTTTACCCATGCCTCAGAAACTACATTTCAACATCACACCCGACATCAAGAAAGCTATTGAGGAGGCCAAAGAAAGCCTTGACAAGTGAGTACAAAAGTTGCCTCTTAAGCTGATAGGCACACAGGCCCACTGACCCAGAAAAACCCAAATTAACATGAATGTAAGAGTTTCATTTGCTGCTTTGTGAACACTTGGTGTACATGTCGACAACTCTCACACTGTCGTCACTGTACAGAACAATGATAGGATGTAAAAAGTCTAATTTTGCCCCAGGCGGTGCATATATGTTTAAAAAAGGTAACCCTTCACCAAGATGTGTCGTCTTTGTCTTGTTTTAGAATGCACATGAAAATTGAGCCACTCTAGCACACTTTTCATATCCCTCTTAAGGCCATATTTTCAAGGGTGAAAAAATGAGAACCCACTCCCTTTCGAAACACAGCACACATACAGCACACACTTTCAGAGCACAACTTTAAAACAAAAATTAAAGAAATGAACTGGGGTCCTCATTCAATAGCCTCTGTGGGCCATAATTTCTTGAGGGCTCTGAGGGGTAACATTACCTCGCCCAATAATGGAAGAGGAACCTAATTAAAAAACAAAAAGGAAACTGCAGTGCATCTGCAGTTATTAACCCCCATTCTCCATACTTAACAAAACAACTAATATGCATATTTTATTTTCTGTACTTATAATATGCATTTTATGCTATCCTCTCTGCCGCAGACTTGCCCAAGACCTGGATATAAATATTCTCTTATTCAACCACTTTGGGAAAAATGTTCTAAAAGAAAACAAGATGAGCTCTGATGCTTTCGTACAGATGGCTATACAGTTGGCTTACTACAGGTGAGATGCTTAAACCTTTCATGAAACAAAAAATAGTTATGACCCATGACTGTTGAGCACCTAGACTCCAGACAAGAATGAACAACATTCCTCTCCTAAAAGTCCAGCAGCTGGTCTTCTCAGTTCCTGCACATGTACAGACTGCTGTTAAAAGAGGGGATGATGCAGTGATAAACATGGCCCTGTCCCAACTTTTTTTGAGACATGTTGCTGGTACTCTGTAGTTTTTGTGTCCTCCACATGTTTGTATGTATGCTTGACAACACTGGAGCATGCTCCTAATGAGACGGCAGATGGTGTCCTGGGGGATCTTCTCTCAGATCTGGACCAGGGCATCACTGAGCTCCTGGACAGTCTGAGGTGCAAACCTGGCTGCATTGGATGGACCAAAACATAATGTCCCAGAGGTTGTCTATTGGATTAAGGTCAGGCGGGTGCTAGTGGTGAACCTGTCACCTCTGGTATTACATGGGGCTCCACAGTGCAAGGGAGTGGGCACCTGTTCATGAATCCACCCTCATGAAGTCTGTTACTGATTGTTTGGTCAGAGACTTTTACAACAGTGGCTGCTGGAGGGCATTTTGGGGTGAGTGTGGCTCAGGAGGTAGATCAGGTTTTCTACGAATCAGAAGGTTGGTGGTTCGATCCCTGGCTGCTCCAGTCTGCATGTCAAAGTATCCTTGGGCAAGATACTGAACCCCAAGTTGCTCCTGATGTGTGTAAATGTTAGATAGAAAGCACTTTGATGTAAAGAAGTGTGTGTGTGTGTGTGTGTTCAAAGCACTTTGAGTGCTCAAGTAGAGTAGAAAAGCACTATATAAGAACTAGTCCATGTTCATCCTGTTCCTCCTTGCACAAACGAGCAGATATTGGTCTTGCTGATATGTTAAGGACCTTCTCTGGTCCTGTCCACCTCTCCTAAAGTAACTGCCTGTCTCCTGGAATCTCCTCCATGCTTTTGAGACTGTGCTGGGAGACACAGCAAACCTTCTGGCAATGGTACGTATCAATTTGCCATCCTGGAGGTACCTGTGCAACCTCTGTAGGGTCCAGGTATTGCCTCATGCTACCAGCAGTGACACTGACAGTAGCCAAATGCCAAACTAGTGAAAAAAATAGAAAAGATGAGTGAACATGTCAGTGGCCTCACTCATTTTCATTTTCATTCAAACCATTCCCGTTTTGGGGGGCTTGTCTCATTTTTGTCCCTCTAGTGCTCCTGTTGTTAATTTCATTAACACCAAAACAGCTGAAATGGATTAAGAACCCCCTCTGCTACTTACCTGACCAGATCAGTATCACTGATGTTTAACTGACTTGATGCTATACTCTGATTTAAAGTGTTTTTTCTTTTGTTTTTTTTTGAGCAGTATATTTTCTCCAATCTGTTGGCAGGGTGCACCAGCAGCACTGTCCATCTTATGAAGCTGCCTCCATGCGTATGTTCAAGCAGGGACGTGTATGTGAAATCCCTTCAACTTCAAGTGCCTCAGTTGCCTTTGCCACGGCTTTTGATGACCCAAAGACGCAGGTCTGATACAGGCAGAAAATTCTAATGAAAGAAATATGTACTGTAACTTTTCAGTAAATAGTTCGGCACTCTGTTTCTGAGTGATTTGAGGTAATTTTTTTTAATACTAGACTAAATCTTGGATGTAATACAGCCCAACCATGACAACTTTTTTTTTTTAAGGGCTCTGATACCTAAAGTAGTTTTACATTCATTCTCTATTAGTGTTTCAAAAAATTCTTATGTAAAATGGTGGAGGGTAAAAAATGGGATTTTGACTTCCAGACCTTCACTTGTTGCCTAATTCTATTTGGTCTAAGCTCAGTCTTTGAAACAGCTGATCAGGCAAATTTACACAGTCAGCTTACTACAGAGGTGTTGCTATAAATTGCTTTAGACTGTAATTATGATTGCTGATGCAGAGAAGCTCTGTCATAAGCACTACCCTATTACAAGTTATGATTTGTAACCTTCTTGTTTTGTTTTGTACAGAAAGCAGAGAAAAGAGATTTATTGATGAAAGCTATAAAAGTGCACAAATGGAGCACTAACATGGTGAGTTTTAATTACAAAACTGCTTTGTTTGGTGGGGGTCTGTTTACATTAACACACCACATTAACTACATGTAAACCCACTAACAAACTCAAGCTGTTTACCAAGCTGCTCCTCTACACCTCTGAAATTCAGATTGGATAACTGCAACACCGTCTGACAAGTTCTACATTCACATATGGTACAAATGGCAACTGTGCTACATTTTGGCTCAGTTTACAAATGTGACTGCTCAGAGAGACATTCAGGTCTGTATTGGCAGCTGTGGTCAGAATGAGCTGTGCTCTTCCTGTTGGCTGCTCCTGTCACTTAGAGCTCTTCCTTGTGGTGGCTGTAGCTCAGGAGGTAGAGCAGGTCACCTACTAATGAAAAAGTTGGTGGTTTGATCCATGGCTGCTCCAGTCTTCATGCCAGAGTATCCTTGGGAAAGGTATTGATATTGATGGATCGTGAATGTGTGTCAATGTTAGAAAGAAAGCATTCAGGTGTAGAAAGAAATATGACTGTGAATGAGACCTGTTGTAGTAAGTGCTTGAATAGAAAAGCACAATTTAAGAACCAGGTCATTTACCATTTCATAGCAGTTAAGAGGGTGAGCATTTAGTTTAGCTTTCCACACACTGCTTCTGCATTGGGCTCCTGCACAAAATAAAGTGGGACGATATTGTCATAACCGTCTGTGTGTCAGGGTGTCTGTCTGAGGTTTTATCTTGACGGTCTATAGAATCCAAAACCACGAGGAGCTGAGCCATGAAATTTGGCCCTGCTTATGCTGTGGCAAAAGCTGCACAAAAGGCATTTGGGAGGCCTCCAGATCCATCCGCGGTCCCACCAGGTCTGGAATACGCCAGGAGACAGGACCGGATGGAGTCGCCTCATGCTTTTGCCCGTGACCAGCTGGAGAAAACAGGGATGCGACAGAAATGGAATTATGACATAAGGTTCAAAGGGAGAGACTTCAGTGCCAGTGACCTCGTCTGGGTGTAGAGCCCAAGGAGGAAGAAAGGCCGTTACCCTAAGTTGGACTGCCCCTGGGTGGGTCCTTGTGAAGTGAAGAGAAGCTGGGGAAGGTGGTGTACAGGGTCCAACTGCTGCCTAGGGGTAGATGAGTGGCCCTCCAGAGACAGGCTGGCCCCATACAGGGACAACACGCACCCACTTCAGTGCCCTGGGCCCCAGCCACCACCCCCACCCAAGAGAAACAAAATAGACACACCCCCAGACTGTTTTCCCATCTCCTGTCAGCCCCCACTGCCCTTGCACCAGAGGGGGCTGTCTCTTTGCCAAAAAGATGTTGGAATCTGTAGTTTTCTCTTTCTTCCCCAATCGGGCCAGGAGAGACATGTTTAGCCACATGTTCCCCTTAAATTGCTGGCTGAGTGGTGTCCAAGAAATGATGTGGGCTTTATAGATAATTGGGAAAACCTGGTCTCGTTAAGAGAAATTGCATCCATCCCACTTTGGATGGAGTAGCTCTCATTTCTAGAAATCTGGCCAAATGTATTAAACTTCCCAAAATGCAACTATCCAAGGTTGAGACAAAGAAGTTTAGTTGCAGTCTTATATGCCTCTCTGCAGCTTCACGCCTCCTGTCATCTCCCTAAAACCCCATCCCCATAGATAGTGCGTGCTCCCAGAACACTAAAAAATAAATAAATAGAAACTCATGAAGCAATATAGCATCCTCAACTGCACCAAAGAGTAAAACAGCTAAATGTGGATTATTAAATATTCGGTCTCTCTCACTCTCTTCAAAGTCCCATTTAGTAAATTTAGCAATTGATCAACATATTGATTTACTCTGCCTTACAGAGACCTGGTTACAGCAAAATGAATGTTAGTTTAAATGAATCAACACTCCTGATTCACACCAACTGTCAGAATCCTCAAAGCACAGGTTGAGGAGGAGGAGTGGCATAAATATTCTCTTATTCTCCCTGTGAAATCCAGAATTGAACTTAAAATCCATCTTTATTACACACAAGGCCTTGAATAATCAGGCCCCACCTTATCTTAAGGAGTAGAACGGGAGGCAAAACCTTCAGCTTTCAGGCCCCTCTTCTGTGGAAGAAGCTCCCAGTTGAGATTCGGGAGACAGACACCCTCTCTATTTTTAAGATGAAACTTAAAAACTTACCATTTTAATCAAGCTTATAGTTACAGCTGGATCACATGACACTGGACCATCCTTTAGTTATGCACTAATAGGCCTTGGCTGGTGGGGGTTCCCATGATGCACTGAGTGTTTCTTTTCATTCTCCTCTTTTCACTCTGTTTGTACCCCACTTTGCATTTAATCATTAGTTATTATTAATCTCTGGCTCTCGTCCGGTGTGTCTTTTGTCCTGTCTCTCTCTCCCCTCACCCCAACCTGGCTATGGCAGATGACTGCCCCTCCCTGAGTCTGGTTCTGCTGGAGGTTTCTACCTTTTTTCAAAGAGGCTTTTTTTTTCTTTCCCACCATTTCTAAGTGCTTGCCTGTTTATATAGTATATATGGTATATATTATATAGTCGTTTTTTGTTTTTTTTTTCCCCTGTTCTCGGTGGAGACGGACACATTTTTCTCTTCTCCCCAACCTTCCCTATCTACCCCTGCTTTTTGCTGCTTCGCTGCTTAGAGCGTCCCTTCACACATCCCTGAACTGGAAATTAAACTATGGATCTGGTCAGCTGGTCTCTCAACACTATTGATGATCAAATTCTCATCATGAGGAGATTGGGAGAAGGGGAACCCTCTTTCCTCTGGTCCGGCTACACACCCGGCTGGTTATGTTATGGATTCCCGTGGGGATGGAAGATAACGTTCCTGGCTGCACTGTGCGGACGTGGCATTTATATTGATACCAGAATTTTTCGCGAATTGGACCTGGGGATACCTGGTTTCTGGGCAGCTGTTCAGGCCCTAGTAAGGCTGCCTATGAGGGATGCAGAAACAGTACAAACTCAGACTCAGTAGAGCTGAATCGAAATGGATTACATCTGGAGGAGTGTTGGAGTCTCTGTTCTGCGTGGCGGAGCAGAACCAAATTTGGATTATTGGACTTCTGAGAGGTAACCAGAAAACTGTAAGGTCTGTCAGCAAATAGTTATGACGGCCTGAACCAAAACACTATTTGGAATTTGGCTCCCAGACGGCCTTGGATGGCTGTCTATCTAAAGTGTCTCC
>JASGAU010368475.1:0-14430 GCA_030220045.1 Australoheros facetus
GTGTGTGTGTGTGTGTGTGTGTGTGTGTGAGAAAAGGTGGATTTTATAATCTCACTTCCATACCCAAGCATTAAATCACTGCAAAATCTAGTAAAAATTAAACATATTTTAATGCCAACATAATAAGTTTATTTTCCAATCAAGTGAGAAATTTAAGACGTACTTAAAAATCCAATCCAAGATTCACAGAAATAAAAAAATAAAAAGCAGTACACTTACAGTATATTGGGGCTAAAATAATGAGTGATATGCACAGAAACATTTTTCCCCATTCAAAAGCTATCAGTGCTTGGCTTTCGATGTACTCCAAAGAAAAGAGTACAGAAGACTCCCTCTGGTCACAACGTAGAAAGAAAAAAGACAAACAGATGAAATGTTACATTAGCTTTTAGTACATTAAACTGTCTTGGTTGGATTCATAGGTCCTTGAGAGATTGAATCTTTCAGTATGACATAAAAAAAATCATTATCAATGATTATTAATGATATCATCCCCTACAGCACATTGTTCTCCAGTCAAGGCAAAGCACAGAGCAGCCTTCAAAGGCAGCAATTGAGGTATGTGAACTTCAGTCTATCGTCAGTAACCTCCATATGAAAACAAGTTAGAACCATATGAGAAGTGAATTTGACTGCTGAGGTTTCCCTGCCTAGGATGGGGCATACATCCAATCTTTCTTCAGTGACTTCTGATGCAATATTAAGAATCATTGCATTGTAGTCTTTGCTGAATGGATTTAATAGGGTAGTTAGGCTATAAAGTTCTTGGGTTTTGAATTGAGCTTGGGGTCATGTGAGCATGGTCTCTTTTCAGCCATTTTATCATCTCTGACACTTAAATTTGTCTTCACTTACACTGTATTAGTTTGGCCTATTCTGAATTAGCAGCAATGAAAAAAAAAAAAAAACTATCTCCAAATTGTGTGATTCTCACCTTCCTACTTCAATATAGGAATAAAATGTCAGTAAAACTCTTCTAAAGTCATTTGGGTTAGCTCAGAAATATTGTGCCATAACCCTGAAAGAAAATGGTGAGCATTTTAAGAAATGAGCTTTGCTAATATGCAATGGCAGATCCATGTTAGTTTGGCTTAGCACACAAAACAATATTTGTACTTAGCCTCCTAACTGGTTTCACCATTGATTTTGTAGGGTGGGCAGTTGGGTGGACAGCCTTTGGCTCAACCCCTGGCTTGTAGGACTTTTTTGTTGTTGTTGTTCTGCTAAGCTGTTAGCTAACTGCTAGCTTCAGCTAGATACCAAAGGTACGAGCATGTGCATCTTATTTCTTTCATTTAGCAAGCGAGACGACTCTCGCCTAATCAGGCATTTCCAAGAATGCTAAACAAAAACTTTCAGACAGAGATTCATAGTTTTCACGGTAAAGAGGTCCAATTTTCAGCTTAGCTCACTTGTTTTGAAGTGTCCACAGAGCTGTTTGATTTGATGCAGAAAATTTAACCAGAAAGATTTAAGGCAATATTTTTTCTTTTAGCTCCTAGAAATCTACAAAATCCTTACTTAATGTGTCAATCTTTGTTATCATGGTATTACATATATTACATACATCTCTACAAGGCGTTAAGGCCACATGCTTCTAATGTGACATTTCTGTTCTTCACTACCACCACTGTGGGGCACACTTGGGCAGCTCTCAGTATGGATTACATTCAATGATTTATAATGGAATCTGTCAGATATACAATTTTTCCTTTATTTTGGTTTTCACTGTTTTCTGTGGTATCAAACTGCACTCGATAAAGCCACGCTACTCAAACTAAGCACCTTCAAGATAACAAATGTCTGGTGTTTTTGATGATTGCATGGATGAGTGCCTTGCTTGCTTTTAATGATTACATGATTTAAAACACAAGACAAATGGAAAAGGATTTATTATACCATTTAACAAATAATTTTCCCCAATGCAGCCTTGACAAACTTTCACAATAACCATTTGATTACTACCGCAGGGAGATTTGCCTCTCATATAAAAAGGTTTCTTGGCTGTGTCAAATACTGAATAGTACGTAGAAGAAGAATCAGTAGTTACATTGATTGGAAGAAAACATAACATTAATATCACTATATTTGTACATGGTTGTGTACTTTGATCATAACTGCCATTAACGAGCTTTTAGTTGCGTATGTAGGCCCACTGCAACATAGTCATTCACTCAGTTGAGCGCTAACTGTAATACTGCAGTTATATGCAACATCAGTCTTTAACCTCGAGAGTTAGGTACAGAGAACAAACATTTTTAAAAATGTCTTTCAGGAAATGTCACGATTACAACAAAATCTACTGAATTTTATCTTCACGGTTAATCGCCGCTCTACACCACAAATGCAGTTTGCAACAAGAAAGGACATGATATCAAAACCGCACAATTTCTGATTGGGCTGTAAAACTGGCTAACCAAAGCCAGAGAGCCCCCAAAAGAAGATATTATCTATTTGGTATTAGGTCAAACAGACATTTTTTTTTTAAAAAGAGAGAGATAGGCACTCCTTGAGTACAATCCTTTTCTTCTCCTTCTTAAACCAATCGTCTAGTGGTTTCCAAAATGGTTATGATGAAATACAAACTAAAAAACAACAACAGTTGATGTCTTTTTCTCAAAGTGTTCACAGAGACAGTGAAATATATTTTCTGATTAACACATCTGTAGCCAGTCCAACAAACTGAGGTAAACTCTCCGGCTGTCTGCAGGTAATTGATAATGACTCTATAACACAGAGCTGGCAGAAGAACTTCACCCTGGATACATGAGACAAAATGCCCATTCCGACGATATGTAAAAGTGTCAAAAAAGGGCTTTGATTGTAAGATAATATATTTGGAGTCACAAGTGATGTGCCACTTTAGGGCTGATTTGCTGAAAATGCTGCGTGACTCTAGTGCGATAAGTGGCATTTTAATTTTAAAAAAAAAACTGCATGGAGGAGGTAGAGGGCTTGGGAGGAGGTAAGGAGTTTGTGGAGGAACAGCGTTTATGAGGTAGCCTTTTGCTGTAAACAAAAAAAAAAAGAAAAAACTGTTTTGCAGTAATAGAAAAACTCATTAAAACTGAGAAGGAAGACCAGGAAGTCAGTGGCAACATTAGGGAACATCTCACACAACATGTCAGTATAACAGAGACCTAAAGTTGATCATCAAAGAAAAAAAAAATTATATATACAAACAAAAAGAAATGCACAGCTATGTATAACTCAAGAGGTAGTTGCTAATAGTACATAAATCGGTTACACACGTTTCTTCGTCATTGCTTAACAGAGTTTGTTGAGTCAGTCAGTGGATGATTCCCAAAAGAATAAAATACACTTTTTTTGGTTAATTCCCTGAGAACAGTTCATCATCCTGAGAGGAATTGTGTGTAAAAATGTAAAAATACATCATACAAAAAGATGTTTCCATAGAGTTTTGAGCATGGGCTGTGCTCCTTCTGTGGTTTGGTCATTCACTTTTTTTTTTTTCTCTGTCATGCTGCATTGTTGAGATTTGATCTTTAACGCACGCACGCATTAAAAAAAAAAAATAACTGTACATTAAATTAAAAAAAAAGCAACAACAACAACTGCTCTAATGCGCTTTCAGCAATAAGTCCCTCTTATCTGAAAGAGCGAGGATAGCAAGCACTTCAGCAAGTCTTAACATTAAATGCCTTCAAGAAAAATAAAGCCACACTCTTTGGTATGGAAATATACCAAAAAGGTTGCTTGTCTACTTAGAGCTTTTAAAAACACACAAGCTAGTTCGATAGAATCATACAAAGTTATTTGATTTGTCAGAACATTAAGATACAACTCCAAAGCGACCCGACTTGAATTGTGTGAGGGGTCGACTTCAGATAAGCTCTTTTCACATTCAGTATGGTCAGAGAAGAGTTGTTAGGTCACCACAAATAAGTGCCACTAAAGCCATGCTTGAGATTCAAGTTATACCAAAAGCCATAGGCGTAGGAACTGGGGGGGATGGGGGGGACACGTCCCCCCCAATATTGGAGACAGGCGCATTTGTCCCACCTCAGAGTATTTACGGATCTGTCAGGTTTCCAATATGTGTCCCCCCCAATAGTAAACTCATTCCTACGCCCTTGCCAAAAGCAGCACTCTTATTGTCTATCTCTATCTCTATCTATCTCTCTCTCTCTCTCTCCTTTTTATTCAATGAGTTTGAAGCAGCAGCAGCAGCAGTGACATCACCTCATCCCAAAGAGGGATGTGCATTAACCTGGCTGGTGCTGACTAACAAATGGTAGGCACAGATGGAAAAGGAACAGGTGGTTTGATCTTACTGTGACACGGCTGGGAGAGCAAACAGCTTGACATTCATTTTTCAAGAAGGATAGTTAGTGAGGTATTAAATAAACCAGATCCAATGACACTATAATGGTCTGATACTACACCTGTAACAAAAAGGTGAGTGTTTGTGCTGTATCAAAGGTGATTTCTGAGTATCTGAGCTAACGAATGAGAGAAATTATAGAGCATTTTTTTAAGTCAGTTTGATTTGTTGTGAATGAAAATGGTTAAATAGAGAGAGTTTTCACACACACCAAAGCATCCCATGCAATATACACCTACATCAGAGCTAATTCCTTACATATGCATTACTTAACGTTAATAAAATTTCAATTATATCTTGTGACTTTACATATATATTAATGACTTATACTATAATTTATAAACCGTAATGTTATTTTCAACTAATTGTGCCACAACCAAAATGGGAATCTAATGATCCGTTCCATTACTTTGAATCTAAACTATGATCTAGATGGATTATATGATGTCTTATATAGACGGTGTCTATGTATAATAATAGGAAACATAAGGGTTAATAGTGTTGACTCACACCTGAAGAAGAGGCGCTCCAGTCTGACAGTTTTGCTTTCTTTTCGAGCACGCCTAACACGCATAGGACACGCGCTTTCTCTCGGTTTTGCACATGCTCAAAGTTTGACAATCAGTTGGTCCAGTCTATTTCATGTAAGAGGTATGTATGTATGTGAGTGTTTAAGAAGCATAGAGTGTAATCTAGCAGCCCACTGTCTTTTCAAAAATTCCCTCTGGGATCTGTAAAGTTTCCCTAACGATCTTTAGAAGCCAAGCTAACAGTCCTGTGGGTCTGGATTATCACTTAGAGGGTCTTGAGGTTTTAGAAGTCTTCTTTTAATCCTTCTTAAGATGAGCTACCATGTGTGCTAAAAGGATGCATCATGATTCTTCAGAATGATTAGGCCTACAGGATATTTTGTGGCTTTAAATACTTGTGTTGAAAAAAAGCATTCAAAATGGCCAACACTTAGGTCCAAGGGTAACTAAGGCAATAACAATCATCAAGCCTAGTCTTAAACAATGTTGGTTTTTTTTGTTTTTTTGCTCTCATGCTGCAGAGACTGAAACAAGAGAAATGGTCATCCCCTGCAGTCACCATTCCAGCAGTGGTTGCTATAGCTGCACCAAATGACTGCAAGTCAGTCACACACATTCATGCCCATCACGTACCCCCGTTGATCGTTGCCATAGCTGCGCTGGATAGAAATGAAAAAAAAAAGTAAAAATACAATAGAAGTAAAGAAATAAAGACCTCCCATTTTTCACAGGTGTGAGGTAGATGAGGGGAGCTTCGGGTAACCTTGATTGAGGGGAAACATGAGGTGTCAGAGGCTAGCGGTGAAAGATTCACCTCTATGGACTATTTTCAGGATTTCCTCCACCTCTGGGTCCGCGAGCCACGATGTGTATGGGGCTCCTCGGGGGAAGATGTGGAGCCCTCCAGAGGAGACGAGCCAGAGCGCTCCTCCTCCTCCGGGAGACAGAGGTAGGGCCCGGTCCCTGGGCTAGAGGCCGAGGTAGACGCATGTTGGTCCTGAGAGCCTGTGGCGGGCGCCAGCGCCTTGTGGGGACACTGAGCCACCATGTGCGTGATGCTCTGGCAGTAGTGGCATTTCTTTGGCTGGGGGGGCAGGCCACACTCCTTGGCATGGTGATCCAGACCTCCACAGTTATAACAGCTGCAGGGCACAAAGTAGAAAAGAACAGATAGAATGAACTGGATGTTTCTTCTTTTTTTATTTTATGAAACAGAAAACAGACTATAGTTTTGAATCTGCAAACACTTTGTGGTTAAAATACAGTTAGGTCCATAATTTGTTGGACAAAGACAACTGTATAGGAATTACAGCAACTTTTATACACCATATTCAGAGGCTCAAAAGTAATGGGTCAAACTCACATAATTTTAAATATAAGGATTGTTTTTGATACTTGGATGTAAATCCTTTGCCTGACGTCTAGAACCCATGGACATCACCAAATGTTGCCGTTTTGCCTCCCTTGAGATGCTCTGCTAGGTTTGTTCTTTCTGCATTCAGTTTTGTGTTCACTAACTTAAAAGCGTGCTCTATTTGGTTGAGATCAGGTGGCTGACTTGGCCATCGAAGAATATGCCATCTCTTTGCCTTGAGAAACTCTTGGGTTGCTTTTCCAGTATTCTTTGGGTCATTATCCATTTGCACTGTGAAGCGCTGTGCAATCAGTGTTCCTGAGCAGAGAGTATAGTACACTTCACAATTCCTCCTCCTACTTCTATCAGCAGTCACATCATCAATAAACACTAGTGACCCGGTTCTGGCAGCTATTCATACCCACAACTCTGCTTCCCCCATGTCTGGCAGGTAATATGGTATGCTTCAGATCATGAGTTAGTTTCTCTCCTTCTTTATATTTCTCTTTTCCTATCATTCCGGTCCAAGTTCATCTTGGCTTCATCTGTCCAAAGACCTGTGCGTGCTCTTTCAGATGTTTCCTGGCAAAGTCTAATCTGGCCTTTTTATTCTTGAGTGTAACCAATGGTTTGCACCTTGTTGTAAAACCTCATTATTTCCACTCATAAATTATAGACCTTGACCTTGAGTGTTCCTGACTTGGTTAGATGCTGTGAAGTTGTTTTTACAATGGAAATAATTCTACCATTATCCACTTCAGTTGTCTTCTGTGGTCTTTCAGTGCTTTTGGTGTTGCTGAGCTGGCTAGTGTGTTCATTCTTTTTAAGAATGTACCATTCTGCTGATTTGACCACTCCCAAAGTGTTTGCTGTCTCTCTGATAGATTTATGTTTGAGGGGGTGGGGTGGGGGTTGTGTCAGCCCACTGATAGCATTCCTCACTTGCACTTGACTTTTTGGGCCTCATATTTAAAATTCCAGTGAAATGCTCCAGAATACAAATTCAACACTTCAGATATTATTGCTGCTTAATTTCATGACAAATTAATCAGACATAAGCACTCATGTCTACTCCCCTCTATGGACCAGTACCACCTTGCTACCACTTTATTGCTGCTTGTCAGTCGATGGTCCAATTAAGTTTGAGCTTTTGAAAATGGGGGAGTGTGTATAAAAATCGCTGTAATTCCTGAACAGTTATTGCAAAAAAATTTTTTTAGTTAAACCCCTTGAATTAAAGCTGAAAGTCTGTACTTCAATCACAAATTGACTTTTTGAAAAAACTGCATTATTGTTCAATAAATTATGGTCCTAAATGTAACTGTAATTTTATTTATTTATTTTTTTAAAAGGTCTTTATATTCGTGTGACACATCGGCACTACAGAGTAGAAATACCTGCTTCAACTACAATTCCCCACTAGATGGGAGTGTGGTATGTGATTTTGCTCGTGCCAAACTGCATTATGTTATTGACTCTGACAAGAAGAACGCCAGCAATGAAAGAGCAACAATAAAAATGTGAAGGGAAAGGAGATCAAGATGTTAGCTTGTCATGAATCCATCTCTTGTTTTGGCATTGCATTAAGTCTTTTTTTTTGTCACATGCTCTTTTTTTTTAAAGGCTTTATGTTACATATGAGTCACTGTTCTGGTTTTTAATAATGTCTTGGTGTAAAAAGCTTAAAGCTCTTGGGCAATGAAGTCTAGAACAGATGCTGAATTCACCAGATTACTTTGAATTTTGATGGCAATTAGCAAAATAAGAATTAGCAAGTAGACCAGGCTACCATTAAGTAAGAAATTATACCATGACAGCTTTTTTCTGTGGTAGCATGTTTCTGCCTTCTGGTCATAAATTATCTTTACTTAACATCTGTTCTTTGCATCCAATAAAATAACAACTGGGATTTTTGAATTAAACAAGAAAATTGAATGTGCCATAGTTCTTTAAAAATCTAGAATACATAGTTATTGTTTTTCTATAATGCGAAAACATAAAAGAATATAAGAATATAAAGGTAAGAGTGCTATCTTATTAAAAGCTGTGACATTAATTAAGAAGGACTCACAGGTAAGGTTTTGAGAGGTAATTAGTAAGTGTCCTCAAAACCTGGATTCACACAACTACAGTGATGTGATAAATTAATTCATGCAATTAAATAATTATATTTATATACTAATTATAGTTCAAATCTCAAGGTACAATAAAAATCCTTCAATTTATTGGAGAATTCAGGTTTTAAAGTTTAAAATGTCCACTTTGGTAAATTTCTGATATGTCACAGCTTATGCACTGACTTAGTGTAATGAAGGTGCAGTTTAGTCTCAGCTAATTTGATTGAAATGCTTTAAACATGAGGAGAAACTACAGGTCAGAAGTGCAGTTTAAATTTTCTTAGCAACAAAAGAATTGTCATTACATGCTTCATATACTTTTGCTTTTCCACGTAACACGGTAAAGGCTTTCCCACCTATAGCTTTTTACAGGGTGACATTAAATGTAGTTTTCTGCAAGACCTTTATTTACAAATATATAAATGAATATTTTCTTGATTAATTGATAAACTAAATTTGATTTGAAACTGGAAACAACCTCGATGAAGATAAAAACAGCTCAAAATATTTGGGTGTTATGTGACAGAAGAGTTTAATGTTTAATATTTAAAAAAGCTTCTAGCACTGATTAAGACTAATGAGCTGTTAGGCAAATATCTTTGGCAATCTTTTTTTTTTTTTTGCAGTAAAAATGTTATGAATGAGTGCTTAATCAGTTAAAGACAAATAAGCAACAGCTGATGAACATATTTAAACAATTACTGATAAACTTTTTTTTTTTTTTGCTCATTTCTGTTTCTCAGAATCCACTGCTCTCATCACATTTTCAGCTATTATTTCTACGACCAATGAATTGTTTACGCAGTTTTTTAAATGAACAATGTAACGGGCGGGTGACCTGAGGAGCTCCAGAGCCAAGGGTGAACTGGTCGATTGCATAGCCAAGTAACCAGCAGGGGTCAGAACAGCGTAACTGCCACCAGGAGCTGCTCACACTGGCCAGCACTCACAAAGACAGATGACATCACAGACATCTACCTGCCATCACTGAATCCAATACCACCTTGCTACCACCTTAGCAGAAGACAGACACTTGACCTAACACTGGATCAATTATCCCAAATAAGCTGAATAATTCAGCTGTGTAAACCAATCAGGGAACCTTCTCTGTCAGATACTGTTTCTTCCTTTCTAACAAATGCTTTTCTTTTTGCGCTTAAAAAATAACAAAACTGGATAGCGCTGCATTGGTGAACTGAAGCAGCAGCGATGCAGCAACATAAAGGGTGCCAGAGCTGCACTTTCTCATGTAAATGTAGCCTTGAAATCATGTGATACCTTCCCACAGCAGATACAGTATTTAGACTCTACCTGGCAGGATTTGCCGCACATCAAATGAGGGCACTTTCTTTCAGTAGGAGGACAGGAGGACTCTGCTTAGGTTTTTCGAGGCGTTCCATATGGCTCCCTCGACAGATTGTAGCAAAGCACCCTTCAGGATTCAACTGAGAACAAAACAATTGATTTGGCTACTGCTGCATTGAGATGCATATAGGTCCAATCTACCCCTGTGCTAATACAGTCTCTAATGTAAAAGCTGGCAAATTGATTTAAAATAGCGGCAATGGCAGGCGAAGTGCCCTATTCAATTCCTTATTATGGTGCACAATAACCATAGCAACAGGCATGTACTGAGGCAGATTGAATAGATTTAATCTATAATCTCAGCCCACTCAGAAACTGCTCACTGCGGTACATATAGAGTATGTTTCCTGTTGCTACAGCACAGCCCTGCTGTCTCAATGCAGGCTAGCCACAGGCAGCTATATACATTCAGGTTTTGCAGATAAAAACCTATGATGCATGATTATGTGTCATTAAATTCATGCATATAGAAAAATATACATTTTTTTTTTTTCATGATTCAAAAATAAAACTCACCGGTCTCCCTTCGGTTTGCGTTTCTGCAGTGGGACCTTCCCTTTGGGTCTCCTCTCACTGCCTGCGCAGGGTCCCCCACCAGGTCCGGTCACCCGCAGGGACTCCAGGCCCTTAGAGGACTTCTTATAGGTGAACTCCACCTGCTCACCCTCCTTTAAGCTGCGGAAGCCCTCCATCACCAGTTTGCTCTGTTGGGAGGGGGGAAAAGCAATTATCCCTTTAAAAGAGGCAGATGCTTATATAGCTCAATGCAAGATATAAGGGTGTGCATCTAAGTAGGAGAAGGCCCTGTATGTTATAAGCTAGAAGTATCCAACACATTAGCGCTCATGTTTATTGAAATTGCTTTAATTTTAATATCAAAGCATTTTGGTCCCTAAGGCTAAAATATTAAAATTTCAAGCATATACAAAAATAAATCTGTAAAGGTTCATTTCTGTTAGCTTGTTGTCTTGTTAAATTCTGTAAGAGCAAAATTGTTCCAGGAAAAGTAAATCTGAGTCATTTAAATTATGCTAGACATGCACAGGTCACTGAATAAGGTGAATAATTTGGTAGCCCATTAAAGGCGACTGAAAGATCTCCACGATGTCAGCATTAAAGGCTTTTTATACAATGGCATCAGGATGCATTTTACATTTGGTGGTTACACTGAATTTTTTTTTTTAGCCCCAAGTGATGCATGGAAACTGACAAAGACTATTACACTTTAATGGTCTTCAGTATGCAGCGAGACATAAAGACTGCCCCGTTCTTAAGCAGAAAATGTCGTCTTTCAGTGAAAATGGATTAGTTCCTCTTTTTGTCTGCATAAGATAAAGCTCAGCATTAATGGTACGCAAGCCCACACCCATTAGGTTAAATCTGCACATCTACTATTGACCAGTTATTATATTTGCAAGTAAAATCCTCTCCAATCAACACTTTTCATTTCCACACAGCTTAAGAATCACCATGTACTGTATTAACACTGGCAAGTTTGTGAGACGGGCTTTTATAAACTGCTACTGCACGCAGCGAACGCAACACCTATTAGCAAGCAATGAATACCAGTAGGAAAAATACATTATTTCAAACATGGTGGGTTGACTGTATGTGGTTTGTGCCAACTGCCATGAAGGTTGGTGCGCAGAGCGACTTATCTCACATGACGTGTCCTTGGTTTACTCTCTTTATCTACTTTTTCGCAGAGACACCACTTCCTATTCTCTCTGCAGGCTGGAAAGACAAGAATGTTACACCCATACAATCGTTTGTTTTTTTTTAAAGCACCCACCATCCATCTTATCTACATGATCGGAAATATTGATTTAGTTACTACATAACCAGTAGACAATGATTTATGTCTTGTTGATTGCACAGAGTGGACGGCTGATAGGCACAGTATCCATGACCTTCATGAATCGCAGCGAGCCCTGCAGATCTTATAGGTAAACACACACCCACATGGGCATGCAGTGTGCAGAGCAAACCTACTACCTACTATACATCAAGACCTATAAATAACACACAGGCTATCTGTAAAAGCAGTGCATGCTGTAGAGACCGATATGTAGGAGACAAAGGAAGAGAAAGGCTCAAATGATCAAATGATATAGATGTGAAACTATAGAGGAAGGAGAGAAATTGTGCACAGCAGCATTTTTCTGCAACGACTGAGGTTACAGGAAGCTAAAGGCGCTCTATAGGTGGTTTGTGGATAGAGATGAAAACATAAGAGAGAGGAAAGACGTACAGAGGATGTGGGAATTAATTACAAACTAAGAATAGTGTCTGAACTCACTGCACTCGAATGATTATCCATCTGAAAACCACTGTACAATAAATGACCAGTGGGATAACACAGGGATTAAATGGGAGTGAAAAATTGCTTTAATACATTTCTGTTTCCTTCAGGGAATGGCAAAAAACTAAACTTTAAAAATATTTAACCTTCTTTCACAAAGAAAACAAACTTTTTATCTTCAAAACCGAAATTCAAACACAAAAAAAATATTTAAAAGTAAAAATGTGCTATCAATATGATTCTCTTTGGATCTATTTAAGTACACCTTTAAAAATTCAGGTGACAGGTAGTAAAATTATCACAACACTCAATTATTCAAAATTCCTATAAAATTAACAGACAGTGAATATGTCGCAGCACTTTCTAAATGAGGAACAGGCCAAGACTTTCTTAAGAGTAAAGAAAAACTTTTAATTACATTAAAAAAAATAACTGACCTTGCATTAAATAAGTTCCATTTTTTTATATTTTAAAGGAATTTTTATGCG
Source organism: Australoheros facetus (assembly GCA_030220045.1). Taxonomy (NCBI): domain Eukaryota; kingdom Metazoa; phylum Chordata; class Actinopteri; order Cichliformes; family Cichlidae; genus Australoheros; species Australoheros facetus. Next base: position 12,502 of record JASGAU010368475.1, read on the forward strand.
ATTACATTTTAAACACTTTTTTTTAAATATAAATTTGACAATCAATGTGTTTTAATATTCCCTTTACTTGTAACTTTGCCTTTATAACTTAAAATTTTATATCGAAGGCAAAATTAAAACATAAAAACATGAAAACAAATCTGTTTTTACTGTCAAGGAAGAAAGCATGTTATTGGGTTTTTTTTTATAAATAGTATTTTTACAACTTATAGTTCAGCACAAAAAAAGTTTTAGAAAGCCACAAAATCTTAGAGAAATCCTTAAAATAGGAAAACACAAAGAGAGAAGCTGGTGTATAATTATGTCATTTTCCTTTAGTTAAAAATGTTCAGTGTTTTGATTTGTTTTAAATGTGTATTTTAGACACCAGCTGGTACATATCAAACATAAACATTTAGCTATTAATCCAAATCGACAGGCCTTCAACAGCTTTCACATAGCATCAGTGAAAGTATAATATAATTTTTCCTTTAAATTTCTTTTCATTTAAATGCATATAATAAAACAATAAATAGGTTTTCAGTTTAATCTCCATTAAAAAATATATATTCACAGAACAGCTGTGCCTTCAAATTTAACCTCTTTGGAACTATCCTTCCTTCTTTTTTACACATTTTAACATTTCAACAATTTATTAGAAAGGGAATTCACCTGCATTAACTATTCAATAAAAGTAATTTGTCCAAAATTCATTCATTCATTTATTTTCTCCCTGATGTCCTTTTTGATTCTCTTCCTGCAGTAAGTGAGACTTACAGCCAAGGCCACTTTGCTTCTAGTCGATTGCTGATGGAAGACTCATCCATTTTGGGCATTTGGCTATTGGATTTGGCTTTGAGGAATAGATGAGAATCGGGGAATGGAAATGAGCGAGAAGAATGATTTTGCACCACAGATGTAAAAGAGGGAATAACACAGAAGGGACGGTGGGGGGAGTCACAAACGGAGCGAGCAGCTTTATGATCAATCTCAAGAGGTAATGCTACCAAAAAATAAAAATCTAAGATTCAATAATCATTAACTTATTCCTTTATCAACGAAAACTGCTAAGATGGGAATAATAATCAACCAAACAAGAAACCAGAAGCAAGCTGAATCCCAGTCATTCAAATTAAAACACCAATTGATTTTATAATTACCATCATTAGACCATCCAAATGGCTAAAAGGTATTTGTTCAGCAGATATCAGTAAAAAGGCAACAAAAGGTTGTGCCTATACCCAACAAAACACAATATATTCAGAATGATGATAACTAAACATCAGCTGGTATCTAGACTGTGGCACACGAGCCCCTTCCTCTTCCTCTCCTGTCTTCAGTCCAGAAGCAGCTTGTCTCTCCAGGTCAAAGTTGAGTGGTTTGTCTCTACCCCCCTCTCCAACTCCCTCAGTTCCCACAATGCACCAGTGAGGAAACCACACAACCCCTTTTGTTCTGCAGAAATTGCAGAAATGTAGGAAAACACACACACACACACACCTCCATATAGGATTTGGTCTCCTCTATATAGGATGTGGTATCATATTTGTGTCAGATGGGTTCTGATGCATGCACTTGCAAAAGCTCATTCTCCACAATTACATAATAAACTGCAGCATATGGATTTGCATATAAATGTGTGGCTGCAGTGTGTGTGTGTGTGTGTGTGTGTGTGTGTGGCTGCAGTGTGTGTGTGTGTGTGTGTGTGTGTGTGTGTGTGTGTGTGTGTAGTTCACAAATCAGAACCTGCAACCTGAGTGTCCTCCTCTCAAGTGACCTGGCGGGTGTCCTGACCCGGTTCAGTTTACTCAGGAAAGGGCAAGGCTGAGGTGAGGGACCGAGCAGAACGAAAAAAGAGAGAAGGAGCACAAGAGAACACAAAATGGGGGAGGGGCCAAGCACAGGGAGGAGGATATGGGTGGGAATCTGAAGGAAGACGAGGATTGGGGG
>JASGAU010368477.1:0-11980 GCA_030220045.1 Australoheros facetus
GTGCGTCCATCCAGAGTCCAGCTGTACTGAGGACTGTCCCCTCCCTCAGAGGAGCAGGACACCCTCATCTCTCCCTGGGACAGACACTCAGAGACCAGCATGACAGAGGACACAGGAGCTGAGAGAAACACACAGATGACTTCTGATATTAAATTTTTCTCATTCTTTAGAGTCTCTAATGAATAACAGAGAAAGCACAAAATACATGTATCTGAAATGTTGTGAGATGTATAATATAGATTACCAAAACAGTGTTAAATTTAAATCAATTAATGGCTTCATTTCCCAACAGGAAATAATTACCTTGAATAAACAGCTGTAAAGTCCGCTCGCCTGATGTTCTTCCATCTGAATCAAAGGTTTGAAGGGTAAATTTACCACTATCATTCCTGCTCAGGTTATTGATCCTAAATGTTCCCTTACTGGGAAAAACAGATCTATTTTTTATTTCATTGAGAATAACCGTGTTATTTCTCACATCTAATATTTTTGATAAATTCTTTAACAGATAGTATCTAGGTATTTCTGAGGTGCTGTCCATCAGCTGGATGTCCACAGTTCCTCCCAAAGCTCCATAACACTGAGCTCCATCCTGTCTGCCATCACAGTGAGTTTCCACACCTGCAAATTAAAAAAGTCAACAAATTCATAAATTAAACAATTTTGAGTGTTCAGTCTCCACCAGAAGGACTGTGGCAGCATGTGCAACAATTTACCCAAAACATTAATAGCAGTGTTATGGTTTCTGTCTGTCTCAGTCCCAACGACTCAAAGAAGCATTTATTGGAGTGTAGATGAGAATTACACAGGACTGAAACATAGTCAAGGTTCAGCTAAGCACTTTATTTTCCTTGTGCTGATCTTTCTTGAGATGAACATTTACAAAATATAGCTGGAAGATCACAAATCCAATTGCTAAAATGAATGAATGAATTTTATTTAGCTGCTGTAACTTCATCATCATTTAAAATTTTGTAAGTACTGTAGCCCATGCTTTTCTACAAATAACAAAATGCTGTGAAATAGGACAGTTTTGGGATTATGTCTGTAAACTACATTTTACTGCATTAAAATAAGTTGTTCAGTGATTTTCCAAAACGAGAAACAAAGAAAACTGGGGAAAAGGATAGATTTGTTATTTTTTCCTTTTTTTAATGGGTTCAGCTGTCACAGCTGTAATTACTTTAACTCCAAATTCATGTTGAAATGCTCTCAGAATGTGGTGTTAATGTTTAAATTTAAAGAAGTCAAATAAAATTCTGTAGCTGTTATAGCTGTTATATATGAGAGTAAGAGTCTCTGATGATGTTTTTGTTCCGAGGCAAACGCTGGGTTCTTGGGACTTGGGGGGACAGTGCATTGTGACAGTGAGAGGTCAAAGATGTTGAAGAACACCTCTGGCAGCTGATTTGAACAGCCGCTGAGTACCCTCCCTGGGATTTCATATGGACCTGCAGCTTTCATATGGCAGACACTGCGGAACACTCTCCGGATATCATCTGTGCTAACCATAAATGCCATGCTGCTGGTTTGTTGATGGTGACGTGGTGGTCTTAGCCTTCATTCCATCCATCTCAAAGCGGACAAAGACGTGATTGAACTCCTCAGCTAGCGAGTCACTGTCACTTTTGATTGCATCTTTGTTCCTTTAGAGGCCCCGTTTACACCAGAATATTTTCAGATGAAAACGGTAAAGTTTTGATGCATCCTTGATGGCTCTCCTCAGGGTGGACCTGGCGGTACCATAAAGTTCAGCATTTCCTGAAATGAAAGCTGTACTGCATTCTTTCAACAGCAACTTGAGATCCCGTGTGACCCATGGCTTGTTGTTTGGGAATCACATGCATTTATTATTATTGTATCCATCTTCGATCTTGCTGTAAACATGGTCCAGTGTGTTTTGCTCCCTGGTGAGACTTTTCACATGTTGATAGAAATTGGGCTGACTTTTTTCATATTTGTTTGATTAAAGCAACTATGATAAAAAATCCCATCGGGGTCAACAGACTGTATTTTGTTGATAGTTGCTGGCAGGGTGCCCAGTGCTGTCTTGGTATTATCAGTTGATGGAATGTACACAGCCACAAGAATTAAAACTGTGAACTCCCGCAGCAGATAAAAGGATCAATGTTACAGTTTAACTGGTTTTCACATTGGAATCATTAGGACATGTAGAGCCGGTCATCTACTAATTGGAAGGTTGGCGGTCCTGGCTGCTCCAGTCTGCATGTCAAAGTATTCTTGGGCAAGATACTGAACCCTGAGTTGTTCCTAAAGCATTCATTGGAGTGTGAATGTGTGTGAATGAGACATGTTGTATAAAGTGCTTTGAGTGCTCATGTAGAGCAGAAAAGCACCAGTATATAAGAACCAGTTTGTTTACCATTTACATTAACTCATATAGTCCACTCACCATGTTATAGATATTGCATCTGTAGATTTGTCATTTCTCAAGTCACCTCTGCCTGTCAGTGTGTCATGTGGTTTGACAATATTAAAGACCTTGGTGAAAAAAAGGTCAGTGCTCCCTTCAAATATCAATGCAAATTTTGTTGACTATTTTTAATACATTTAAAACAGACCTCTGCCTAGACTCCTACTTGGGCGTTTTTGATGGTCACGCACAGCTGCCTGCTCAATGTAACGTAACATCGTCTTCTGCAAGAAGCAAATGTGGCTTATCTTTGATCAACACAGACAGCTGGGCTGCTGGAGGCTTGTGTTTACCCTCAGAGTGACTTATTTGATTTAAAATTGATAGATAGGATTTAAAAGGGGAAATGATGGACAGTGAGCAGGATGGAAACAGACTGAAATTTTATTACAGAACCAGGTTGGAATAATTCATCCCAATATCAAGGCAAAGCTTGTAATAGACATGCTGATCCACCATGTGAATGTTACACTTTGCCTGTCCTGTACGTGAAATGTAGTGTAAAATGTTGGATTTGATTATTATGCCCTTTGTTTGGGCATACAAACCTTCCCGTATCTCTAAGGCACACTTGCAGAGGGCCAGAGTGGACGGTGGCTTTGGTCTTCCAGTCTTTTGTTATTATTACTGGGCTTGTAATGCAAGAGCCTGGACATTCTGGACCTCTGGGACAGCTGGGGAGGGAGCCTCTTCCTCCTCCTGCCCTGGCTGGCCTCAAATTGAATCCCATAAGAACAAGCTGCAGCCTCTCTGCCTGCAATTTTATTCTCCAAATCAGATATTCCTTCTAAGAGGCTCGCTGCTGATTTCATACTCAGGAACTCATTTAAGATTTTGACACAAATAAAGAGTTTTAAAACTGCCAAATCTGTCCATCTATGCCCCCTGTGCCATGACCCCTGCTTCAAACCAGGTCTGCTGGATCCTGTCTTCAGTCTCTGGTCAGGTCGAGGCCTCTCCTCTCTCATTGACCTCTTTATTGATAAGCAGTTTCTGTCATTCCCACAGCTGCAGTCTAAATTTGATTTGACCCCAAATCATTTTTTTCATTATCTGCAGGTTAGGAGCTTTGCGAACCAACTTAGTTCAGATTCAAATCAGCTTCCAATGCAACATATTTTCTATGATCTCCTTATTAACCCTCCCACTTCCAAAAATCTTGTTTCACAGTTTGTGAACGTTTTCTCTGCAACTACATCATCTCTTTATATTAGAGATGCATGGACCAAAGATATGGGGCTTTCAATCTCTGCCGCACTCTGGGATCGTATTCTGATAGGAATAAAACATTGCTCCATTAACACTAGGCTGCAGCTAATCCAGTTTAAGTGGTACATCGCCTCATTTTATTTAAAGCCAACAAACTAGATGGTATTTATATTTGGCCTCGCTACAACAATTGTCTTATGTTTATTTTTCTTAAGTAATCTGTGTAGTGTGGTTGAATGTAGTTGAAATGACTACTAATCAAGAAAAAGGTGGTAGCAACTTGTTGGCTTTAAATAAAATATGGATATGCATGTAACTTGCATGCATATCCATTTCACGCCTAGGACAGGAAAAAAGCATGACATCCAAACTGTCTATCACACACTTTGTTGTGATACTGCCCATTTGTTTCCAGTAGGCGCAGTGCGAGGATTATGATTTTGGACGGGCCTGAGTAATTTGGACCGGGCCTTGTGATTACAGAAGTTGCCTCACAACTTTTAAGATTAGGCTTAAAGCTTTCCTTTTTGATAAAGCTAATAGTTAGGCCTGGATCAGGTGACCCCGAATCCCCCCTTAGTTATGCTGCAATAGGCCTATTATTCATGTCTTACTCTCTTCTACAGCATGTCTTTTGTCCTGTCTCCCTCCCCTCACCCCTCACTGGTCATGGCAGATGACTGCCCCTCCCTGAGCCTGGTTCTGCTGGAGGTTTCTACCTGTTAAAAGGGAGTTTTTCCTTCCCACTGTCACTAATTGCTTGCTCACAGGGGTCATCTGATTGTTGGGGTTTTCTCTGAATTATTGTAGGGTCTTTACCTTACAATATAAATCACCTTCAGGGAACTGATGTTGTGATTTTTGTGCTATATAAATAACATTTGAATTTAAATTGATGTATTTAATACTACCACTTCTATTTATTACAAATGGGTACGCCACATAAAACAACAAACAAAACATGCCCAATCTATCATTATTGTTCCTGTAGATTGTGAAGACCAATATAGGCTATCTGTTCACTTAAACACTAAAATCCAAAGTGTAATTAAACTAATAAATAAACCATCTTATAGATGAGAGAGAGACTGTTTGATGAGCTGCACTGTGAGGAGACTGAGAGCAGGACTGTGGTGTAAATGTGTCCATAGCAACTGCCTATGCTTCTGAAGAACTTTAGAAGAGAAAATTTTAAAAAGGCAGATTTTCAGCTCTAACTCCCATCTTTTCTCTCAGCTTTTCTACTTTCAACAGAAAATGCATCTGCTGCATTAAGTGACTGTCATCCTCACTCTAACCCCTCACTCACATTCTGCACAGCCAGAAACTAAAGGAGTGCAAAAGGTTATTTGTTAACAATTCTCACAGCATTTTTTTCCACTGAGGCTGGTATAAATAAATGTGAGAAAGTTTGGTTCAGTATAACCAAATAAAGCATCATGCCCAAGTCACATGGTGTGTCATCCACAGTAGTACACAGCATATGCAAATAAAGGAAAGTTTCTTCATGCTCTGCTGAACAGCCTCTTCATGGTGATGTGTTTGCTCAGATTTAACATGTATGTGTTGGATTGGTCAGAATTCACCTGTGATGATTTAATACATGCTGTTTTATTTTTTATAAACAAAAACACATTTAGCAAATACTTCTCTGGAGCACTCAGGATGAGCTCCTGAGGCTGTTAGTAAGCGCTATTTAGTTGAGCATGAAATTGATGTGTCACAGTCAGTTTAGAGCAGGGCTCTTCAACTCCAGGCCTCGAGAGCCCCTGTCCTGCAGGTTTTAGATGCGTCTCTGCTACAACACACCTGAGTCAAATATACAAGTCATTAGCAGGACTCTGGAGAACTTGACTGCATACTGAGGAGGTAATTCAGCCATTTGATTCAGGTGTGTTGGATCTGATTTCACCAAATTAAACAAAACAAAACAAACAAAAAAAAACCACGCCACAATCAGCTTTTGATGCTATCAATATAATCTACAGACTTTACAAAACAATATTTTGCTCAAAAATAAATATGTTTAATGAAGCTTGCTGATCAGACTCACAGCTGTGCACCTCATATAGTTTCTAGGCATGCAGCTTCCTTAAAAGGCCACTCAACACTTGAATGTCTTTTTCTCCTGTATATGGTGTTCTTATGTCAGCCTCTTAAGACTTGGTGATTTAGGAAACATGCCTGTGTTAAGTAATGATAGTCACATCTTGACACAGGCGCCACAGGCATTAGCTTGTAAAATAAGCAAATGTGCTTCATCTTTCATCGGGTTCAGTTCGACTCCTGGATCTGTTCAGCTCCGGTGTCCCAGCAGTAACTTATCTGATTGAAAACTGACATGATTTGAAGGAGGAAGTGGATGGATGATGTTGTGGTGAGCGTGTGAAACTGGAAACGCCAAAAGATAACTGAGGAACCAGGATTTTATCTCTCTCTTTCTTTTTCTCCAGGAGTTATTGCAAGAAGTCATTTTTATTTCACGAAATAACATGTCCTAATCCACAGATGGTCTGTCTCACTGTCAGTAAATAAATGTGCAGTGCTGAGTTTAGAGCACCTGCAGCTGATTAGAGTCTTAAAATGGAGCTCCAGTCTAAGTGCAGTGGACCTTATGGAAATTAGTTATCGTAGCTGCTATTCTGATGCAGAATAACCCACATACACACACAATGACAATAAACACCGTTTTAGTTGTCATCAAGGTTGTGCTTGTGGGTCACCATGTAGAGAGGTTAACGGGTTAAGCTGATCTGCTTTGGCTAACAGTCGAAATGTTGAGTTTGGCGACTTAATGTTTTTTATTTTTTAAAAATTACACTGACAATTTATATGGTCTAAATGTAACGTTAATGGAAGTCATGACGAAACAAATAAACGTATCTTAAACTTCCATTCTTGCTTCTAAAATGACACAAATGTGACAAATCTGCGACTATAAGCATCTGAAGGTGTTTACTACGGGTTGAAGTGGTAACAAACAGACCAGGTAATAAGAAAACCAGTTAAACTGTGAGGCCGGCTCAGCAACCTTCTCTCCGCCGCGTCCTGCGTCTGGAGCGCGGTATAGTGATCCACGGAGCGCCCTCCTCCTCCTGATCCTAGATCCTTTTTTGGGATATGTTCTCATTGGAAGTTTACAGCGAAATCTATCGCACAGCAAGAAGCAGATCCTCTCGGTTATAAACGGGATTTGCGCGTGAAACGTAGACTAAAAAACAAAAAACCGAACAAGCAGCGCAGTCCTAAGGAGAGCATCTATGGATAAGACTTATAAGTCTTACTGTGTTCAACACATTCGTAGCTGAATTTAGCTTTTTTTTTTTTCCTTTTCCTTTTCCCCCCACATACTTATTTTATTGTCTGTACTGGATCGTGTGGATGCAAGACATGTTACTGATTTGTAAAATTAAACATTAATGAAGGAAAACATGAAGATAATTGAGTAGCTCACCATAACAGACTCCAAGCAACACCACCAACAGTCCGGCTGCAGCTTTCATGTCTGCTCGCTGTTCAGCCACTCAGCAGCGTTCAAACTTTTTCCCTCAAAAGCAAAAGTGTGCCAGCTGCTCCGAACAGACTGCAGCGTGTGTTGGTTGTCTTTTCATGCGTTCAGAGGATGTTAGAGTGCGGTATCAGTTTTACTTCCACATTTAGCCCTCAAGATACTGACGTATGATGGACTGCCAGGAATAGATGGAACTGTTCATCATTTATACCGAATGAGGTTTTGAGACCGACATAAATTCCTAAAATATCCATGTTCTGGTATTAACAAAAAATCATGGCAAAATAAGCACAAGACAAGTGGTAGCTCATAAGCCCAGTAAAAACAGCAATACATTTAAACCTCTACCAAAGAGAACAGGTCAGGTTAAGACGTAACCCTATCAATGTCCATATTCACCGATGGGGCGTGTGTGCTTGTGCCTACGGAAATCCATCACCAGCTCTTTGGTTTTTCCTGCATTGATCTGGTTTCTTTTCACCAGTCTGAGAATCCCTGTATCAGCGCTCTCTATTCCTTGTCATCCCCGTCATGAGACCGACGATCGGAGAATCATCAGAAATTAAATAATGGTTCAGGTTAATCTTTAAATATTTAAGCCTAATCTTAACCTGAAAGATATTTCTTAAATAAATGCATTTATTCTGGCTGCATGAGCTCTCAATCTGCAATGCAACAGCTCTTTATACTGCATTTCTGCATAAAAATGTGTTTTTTAAATAGTTATTGAGGGTGGAGTGATTCAGCACTACTGAAGGCCTAGGTGTGAAATGCACTGTCCGCCATGTTAAACCACAGAGCAGGGTCAGCAGATGCTGAGGAGCATAGTGTGCACACATTGCCAACTTTCTGCAGAGTAAATTGCTACAGAACTACAAAGATCACGTGGCCTTCAGATTAGCTCAAGAACAGCGTGCCAGAGAGCTCCATGGAATGAGTTTCCATGGCTGAGCAGCTGCATCCAAGGCTTACATCACCAAGTGCAATGAAGCATCAGATTGGTTTTAGGAGTTGGGCTGTTCTCCTTAGTGCCAGTGAAAGGAAATCTTAATGCTTCAGCATACCAAGACATTGGACAATTTCATGCTGCCAACTTTGTGGGAACAGTTTGAGGATGGCCCCTTCTTTGTTCCAACAAAGAAGGGGCACTTTTCTACACTAGTGTGCACACTAGTGCAAAAAGCAAGGTCCATAAAGACATGAATGAACACGTTTGGTGTGAAAAACTTGACCAGCCTGCAGAGAACCTGATAGAACACCACTGGGATAAATTAGAGTGGAGACTGCAAGCCAGGCCTTCTCATCCAACATCAGTGTCTGGCCTCACATATGTGTTACTGGAAGAATGGTAAAAACGTCCCATAAAAACACTCCTAAACATTGTGAAAAGCCTTCCCAGTAGAGTGAAGGCTGTTATAGGTGCAGAGGGTGGGACGACGTCACAAAGTAAAGAAAACAGCTTGCGCATGAACATTGCAAGCTAGCTTCCCACATGCCGCACAGTGACCCAGGGTCAACTAAACGCCAACTTCTTATAGTGGAAATCCTAGTCAGCTCAACAGTGTGCAGGTGCGCAATAGGGGATGTCTTCCAGGTGTGTGATTAGCAGAGCGATCATCCCCACAACGCTCTACCTCTGCAACAGAGCAGACAAAGAAAGCGCACACTCACTGATAAGAGAGAAAGTGAGAGTAAAATGGAAGACAGAGAGAGAGGAATGAGTCAGTCCAGGAGGACAGGGGAACCATGAAAATTATGATAATGTCTTTATTCCAACCTATTTATACTTATATTATTTATCACTGCTGCGTCATACATCTGATCTATGATTAAGCAGATTATTTGCCAACATGACCATTTTAACTCAAGACTACTTTTTTATTAAATATCAAATCCAAAAGCATGAGAAACTCCCATATCTCCTCAGCGTGTTGACACGGTCGGCAGCTGTCAGAGTGCTTCCTTACATGTGACAGTTAAAGTGTGAATAGTATTAATAATAATAATAATGTCCACAAACCTCAGCTAAAGTTATCCCAAAGAAAGCTTCCACTTGATGTCATATTTCAGTTACAGTCAATTTCACATCAAAGTAAGAATCATAATCAAATATATTTCTGTGACTCTTGCATACATGTCTTTTCAAAAGTAGGTCAACCTGTAAGCTGCAGAACTTAACACTGAGGATAATATTAAAATCTATTCAGTGACATGATCCAATCATATCAGATTATGTCACAAGATACAACAGTTGCTGCAGGTTTCAAATAATTAAATGCAGGTCACCATAAGAGACTTGTAATAACATGACCTACAGTTCAAACAGCTTCCATCTTTGCTCTCTGTTCAGGTTTCAAACTCCCCTTCTTTACCCAGATGCAAACAGGGGCAACCTGCACTGACCATGTTTCCTGTTAGCGATCAGCTTCAGATAAGAATCTCTGACTCTGATCAGACAGGATGTGAACACAACAGAGCTGCAGAGAGAAAAATAGAAAGTTGTCTCTGTCATTTTAGCCATAATAAAACTTTCCAATTTCACTGACACTTCTAGTATTTACAATTACATTAAATCAACAAGCAAAAGAGGGTTTTATGCACCTTGAAGTCAGTTTAACAGTCATGACAAAATACAGTGTGCAATCAAGCCATACATATTTTATTTAACAAATTTAAATGAGAGATTATTTCAAACCTTGAAACACATTAACAGACATTGTTGTGCTGCTCAGTGTTTTAAGTTGTGTGTTGAGGATACATGTTATGTTTCACCTTACAGTGGCAGTGCACAGAAGGAAGTGAAACAACAATAACGGTCACCAAACAAACCACAAGCATACATGCCGCTTTCCCCCGGAAGAGCTTCTTTATTGTACTTCTTGGTCATATTCTGCTCCTTCACTGTACTTAAATGTAGACAGATGAACATAGGCTGCTGCACAGTGGAAGTTTTTTTTTTCCTTCTTTTTCAACACCTTTTATCCAAGAGGCTGAAAAAAAAAACTTTGAACAACCTCTTGGATAAGAGGTGATAACATCAAAAAATTGTCAGCTTGTTTTCAGGCCTTTGAGACTATCATGACCTGGATGACTGAGAACCTACACAGACACAGGCTCTATTCAAAGCTTGATTGGGGAAACTTGAGATGGGCAATATTACTGACTATTAACTGGGTTTGAAATTTTATCATTTGATTTTAAATCCTGAACACTGAGCTAATAATGGAATGAAAACTCAGTATTTTTTTCACAATAGCGCCCTCTGGTGGATGCTTTTAATACTTTTCCACTCTAAAGTCAAGACCTTACAATATTAGAGAAACCCACCAAATAACAGCTGCCCATAACAAATTGTTTTTGCCATTTTTGCACGTCATAAAGATCTCATGTGTCGCCTGCTTAAAGACTTGTCAGAAAGTATATGAAAGTAAGTTATTAAGTGTTGAGCTTAGCAGTTAATATTTACAATCAGATTTTTACTATAAATAATTGTTTGTCAACTGGTACTGTGTAGAACTGTCTATATTTTATACTTTGCTTATTTCATTCAATATTTCTAAAGATATATGACATAGGAAATACAGTGATGAGACAGCTGAGAGGCAAGTGAATGATGGAAAGATTGATGACAATGATTAAACTAGCAAGGCCACATATTCAGGATTAAACGTGGTCCTTAGTGTGTATGATGTGTTAACATTATACTCCTGTGCTGCTTTGTAGGTGAGGCAGAAATCGACCTACAGTACTGTGTAATCGCTGGATTACTTGTTACTAAAGGCCTTTATACATATTCAGCATTTTGCCGGTTTATTTATACAGAATTCCTGTACTGATTTATTGGTATGCAACATCTTCACAGTGGCCAAGTAGGTCTCAGATGTATTATCATTAGATCTTGACTTCATCACAGTGTCAAACCAACAACATAAAAAACATTTTTGAGATGTTTTGTTAATGAAAGTGCTGGTTTGAGTGACTGTCGTCACATCATTTACTGCATAACAACTATAGTCTCTGGAGACTACGATGACCTGGATGACAGATAACCTACACAGACAGATATGACAGCTATAATAAAAAATGCTCTCACATAACTGTACTCTCAGTACAGTTACTGTAATATCATCGGTTATTGGCCTGAAAAGGAAGGATGACTCCGATCAAATTTTGTTGACTCGACAGCAGCTCATATTATTCCAAACTGTTTCCTTCATCTGGTGCACGATTGTCATATTTGGTTCAAAGAGTTTTAGCTGATAAATTTCCTCATGAGGGGTACTGATGTCCAAAATGTCAGTGAGGAGATTCATCAGAAACAGCTATGTGCGTAGCATGTTTTTAATTGCTCCAAGTTGGAGAATCACTCAGATGAGGTAACTGATGTTAACAGAGGGACACCTTCTGTTAACAGGGGGCTCAAACTCCTTAATGTGCTGTTCTACCATTGTGCTCTTTTTATAAGCTGATGATTATCCAAAAAATTAATTAAATAAATAAAATGTGTTTCCATGCCACTGTGATACCTTGTGACAGCTATCATAGTTAACAACTGGCAGCTCACTGTGAAAGGTGCACCATTTCATGTTACCAGTGATTGGGCTACATGACATTAGTTGACCATGATGCTTGGCTATTAAAAGAAAGAAAAAAATTGGGCAGGTTAATTGGCTAATCTAAATTGCCCATAGGTGTGAATGAGAGCATGAATGTGAGTGTGAAAGGTTGTTTGTGTCTCTGTGTTAGCCCTGCGACAGGCTGGCGACCTGTTCAGGGTGTACCCTGCCTCTCGCCCTATGATAGCTGGGATAGGCTCCAGCCCCCCC
>JASGAU010368478.1:809-13407 GCA_030220045.1 Australoheros facetus
AAAAAAAAAAACAAAAAAAAAACCTAGCATGTAGTGTTATTTAACAGTATATTGCACTGTAAAATCTATACTTCTTTTAGATTTACGTTTATGGTAAGATTTATTTGATGAATTTTATATGTATAATTGTATTTTTTTCATTAGTTTTTCAGCTTATTTTTTACAGAGTTTGGTTTTAAGAGCAGGGATTTTAAAATTACTTTGAAGTGCATTTCAAAGCACTCTGCTGTTTGCTAAAAGGAATCAGGTAATTAAGCTCCGAGCTGGGGTGTAAGGACAGATACTGCACATTACTCCTGAAATGTTCCAATGAAATAATAAAATAGTAATTGTACTTCAAGACTGAATAGTGAAATAAATGTGAGCCTGAATAAGGTGCTCAGGTTTCTTTGTTTCAGCCTCAGCCTTTCCGACAACGCCCTCGCTACATAGCACAGATCCTGGACAGACTTTCAATTCAGAACGCAATGGTTAATCAATACATTCGACTGAATGGCTTTGGAATAGAGCAATTTCTCCCAGGCTTGCCTTACCAGGTCCCCAGAAGCTGGATTGATCAAGTGTCTATAGACCAGCCTTAGAACAGAGAGCATAATTCATCATGCCTGATACAAGACACCCCTAATTGCACATTGATTTTAAGCCCTTCTCTGAAACTATTTGGGCAAGTTGTAATGTCAGCTCAGTAAACTATGTGTTCACGGCTGTGGTTCAGATCGGGAATGAAGAATTAATCATTTGTTTTTCTTTTCAAGCCTATCCCAGCTGGTATTTGTTGTTTGTTTTGCTTCCTTAAATACTGTAAACTGTAAAAAGATCCTTCCTACGCTGTATGTGTAATTTATTGGGTGCAGTGGTGCTGTTGTATTTTACTAGTGATGATGAGATAAAACATAGAGATTGTGCAGTTGCTAGTCAGCAGCCGTTGGTACCATGTATCTAGAGGCATATATCTGGATATATAATACACACTTACAAGGTGTCATTGTGCAATAAAATAATAGGACATTATGTGTACTATAATTTGATAATGTGACAAATTGATGGCATGACAGCACTAGAGTCAGTGCACCAAAGGGATATGCAATATAGGCTAACAATTATATATGAATGATTTTCATTGTGCTAAATCCCCTGATCATGTCCTTTACTGCAAAGCACACCTAATTCCAATATATTATCCTAATTATACATTGTTTACCAAATATCTACAGGCTTATTCAGTTCTCATGGGCAAAGTCAATGTTACAAGTCTATTAAGGCCTAGTACTTTCCCATTTGCACAGCCAATGAACGCATTGGTGTACAGCTTGCTAGACAGGATTGAAAAAGGAGAGAATGAGATAGATAGATAGATAGATAGATAGATAGATAGATAGATAGATAGATAGATAGATAGATAGATAGATAGATAGATAGATAGATAGATAGATAGATAGATAGATAGATAGATAGATAGATAGATAGATAGATAGATAGATAGATAGATAGATAGATAGATAGATAGATAGATGTGATCCACTTCAGGTGTTCTGTTTATATTTTAAACCTCAGCTTGTGGCAAAGATGTTGGGCCACAGAGTGATCAGTTTGCCCTCTTCCTCTCTGTGGCCACAGATGGAGGCTTGTCAATCACTCACCTCTAAGAACAGGAGCATCTGGCTAATTAACAGCATGCTGCACTCCGCCAGCTGAGCAAAAGCAACATTCGCATGGACTGTGCAACACAATTGAGGCATCTCGCCCACCATGTCTCCCCTAGTCATTAAGTCGCCCACCTCCCATCTCCAGCATAGAAAGAGTCCCATTACTTGGCCTCTCTGAATTACCATCCCACGCCTGGCATTTTCCTTGTCAGTCAACCAAGGGGTAAATATTGGTTGTGGTGCTGAGAACTGACAGGGGAAACTTGGATTTCTTTCACAAGTGACAGCACCAACTGGTGTTTTTGTGCTGATTTATATTGTAGTTATGAAACAGAGGGGATGCCAAACTGTGGTGAAGTTACACCATATACATGTGTTTTGGGTAATGTGAGCTGGAGGCTGGGATACGTGGCATGATATCTTGTAGGCACGGGTCAAGTGTTATGTGCATCAAGAGGGAAATAACAGTTCTCAGACTGCAGGAGCCTTTACTGCAATGTAATGGAAAATGTCTCATTTAGAAACTAATAACAACTTTTACCTGGAGAGTCCACCGTGTATAATTGCAGGAATGACCGCACTTAGGTTAGTGTCAAATGTGGAACCCATCTCTCCTTCTTTTTCTCTCTGCAGACTCTCGATTTCTTTTAATCTTGCTGTCCTCGTTTCTTTTTGTGCTGTGATAACCTCTAGAAATGCTCTCCCACCCCTCAGTGCTCCAGGTTTGCCAACTCTGCTGTTGTTGAAATAAATGCTCTGTGTGTGTGTGTGTGTGTGTGTGTGTGTGTGTGTGTGTGTGTGTGTGTGTGTGTGTGTGTGTGTGTGTGTACCCAAGTGTCAGTGTTCAAGTGTGCATTGTGTTCCACAGTGAGCATGAGTAATTCAAGGGCCGTTGCAAGTAGTATGCAGTATGTCTGCATCTCTGTGTGTGTATACGTGCGTTCTCTTAGCTCCACAGGGCAGGTTGTTTGGTTCATTCAGATTACACACCTGAATTACAAGTGTGTGTTACATTTTTCAAGATCTTATCAATGTAAACACACAAGACAGAATGAAAAGAACAAAACATTTGTCTTCCACCCTGACAGATGTTCAGTGCTGTGAAGCGATGATTGTACTTCTTTTTGATTAGTTTACTTGCTAAAGTTGTCTTTTTTTTCTCTTTTTTTTTTTCTTTCAGAGTGTATTTCTTTCTTTCTTTTTTTTTCAAAATCCATGAAGTGGAGTTAAAAATGATATAAAGTGGAGGGAGATAAAAAAAAATAAAAATCAGTTTTGTTTTTAACAGAACTTTTCTGTGTGTGGTTTATTGCTGGAAGCGGGGCTCTCTGTCGGCCCCTGTGGTTAGAAAAGAGGTGAGGCCAGGCGAGTTTTGCTTCAGCTTGCTTTTTTCTTCCTGCTGAGTACAAAGCATCTGTTTTTGTGGTGTTTGCAGGTTTGTCTCAGAGGCTTGATTTTTTTTTCTTTTTGTTTTTCCAAGTAAGCTATCTGAATGTCCGCTTTGATGGGACACTTTCACAAATGCATCATATTAAATTATTTTCCCACAGATTATATAAATGTCATCAGTGGGCAATAGCCTAATGGTCTGTAGCAATTGCCAGTCATTAATATGGAAATCATGGCTGTCATAATGTGGTTAGAGAGACATTCTAGTTTGTAGTTACAAATTAGAGACTTATACACAGGTGGAAACGCTTCACCATTCTTCCTTTTGTCAGTGACAATTATCCAAGAGTTTCATCTTCAACATGAACGCAATTTAACATATTCAATAACAAATTATCAATAAAATCATTACAAAAAAGCTTTGGAGCTCTAAGCTGTTCTAATTACTTTTCAAAACACAATATAAGTACTGTTCCCTTCGATCTGTCCTGCAGAAAAACCCATCAGGTTCTAATATAAATTTCTTGGAAATAATTTTTACTTCAACTGGCAATTCAGTAAAACTTGCCATTGTATAAAATGTGTTACTAAGTATAAAGTTGATACATAATACATCAGATGTGTAAGAGCTGAAAGGTGACGTCTAAATTTGATTGTGTTCAAGTTTTTACAGTGTTAAAGTGGGGTGCATAACATCACTGAGCAATAAGCAATCGCCAACTTTTTGTCTCTCAAAGTCACTGTCTGAGCTGAGCTGTCCAAGTTGAAAGTTAAATCATGTCTATTGCAGTTTCTGAAGTTCCTTTACTTAGAAAAAGCAGAGCAGTGCTCCTTTAAGTTACTGTAATTATAGTGTTTTTAGAGTTGACCCTCTAAAATTTCAATTAGGTTAATTAAGTTTGGAGCAGGCCTTTTCCCCTCCACTTGAAATCATATTTTGAACTTTCCCTTTTCCAGTTTTAATGATGATTATTTCACCTAGCATTAGATGTTTCCTTCCCTCAGAGGACACAGATCTGAATTCATTACACTGCTGCTCATTAGAGCACTGAGCAAATTCATTTTTACAGCTACTGAACGAAGAAGAAGTAAAAAAACAAAAAAAAACAAAGCTAATAACACACATTAAATCAATTTTAAGCCCCCAACAAGAGAAAAAATGTTCGTTACTAATGCTCAACATGGCTGAAATCTCATGTTTGTTACATTTATGTGCAGGTTATTCTGTGTCATTTTTTTTTTTTCTTCAAAACTGACACATATTTTTAGAGGCATAGCAACACTGTATAGAGAAACAGAAACCTGTAGAATAATGATAGATTGCTCACCATTGCACTTTGCTTTCTGTCAACGTGCAGACAAAGTGCCTATTTGTTTGCCAAGACACTGACATATGTAGTTTTTCACCCCAACAGTGTCTGAGGTTTAGGTTTGTGTTCAAGCATGACCTATTAATGAACCATCACCTCTAACCATAGAGTGCAAAAAAGGAAAGCTGACACCATCAAATTTTAATGCTCACCAAGCCTTCAGACTTCAGAGCACCTGAGAAATAATTTCACCACTCGAGCTTAGCAGGGAACAACAGCAGCATGGCGCAACGGCCTCAGCTGTGCTTCCTCCTTTTGCTGGCACACCATGTACCAGGTCAGTCTGAACGCATGTCAGCTGTGTTAGAAAATGTGTTATTGTTATATAATTATATATTTTTAGTTATGTTATCCTGTTACATCTGTAATTTCCTTAAATTGCTGAATTTTATTAAACCCAGCAATGATTATGAAATAACTGCATTATTTACTTATTACACCTTAAAATTTACCACCAGTAACAATGTTCATTATTGATAATCTTCAACATTTTTGATGAGACATTATAGTAATAAAATAACACTACTTCAAGTGTGTAAAATTCTTACACACCATGCATAAACTGAGGCCCTGTATCCAGAAGAATATTTGGAATATCTGAATTAGTTTGTCATTTTCTCAAAGACGTTGTGGTTTCTTGATCTTGATGCCATGATGTTGTGTTTGAAGGAATTCTTGGTCCACACAGTCTTTATAGAATAACATAAGGTTTATTACAAAAAAGACAATGTCAAAACAGCCGCTCGAGACATCTGGGTAAGAGAAAGCCAATGATCTTCTGCACCCCGAACAAAGAAACTTACAGCCTTATATAGGCTTTAACATACTGTATGGTAGACGTGCTGCCACACAGACTGGTTCAAACCAGCTTTCTTGGGGGGGTCAGAGAATCCTCAGTTTTACAACTTTCCTTATTTGGTAAAGATAAACAGTGAGGTGAGCTCCCAAACTGAGAGGCCCCTTGCTGGAATTTGCCTACACCTTTAGGAGACAACATACATGCAGTTTCACATAGGCGTTTCAGACACTACAACGTCAAGTGGATGCCTCACAATTTCTAATATTTCAGCTTGATGATATGACCAAAAATGTCCATCCTTGCTTGATCTATCTATCTGTCTATCTATCTATCTATCTGTCTGTCTGTCTGTCTGTCTGTCTAATTTCATCATTACGCTTCATAAGCACTTGCTCACACTTGGCTGCAGTCACTACAAACAGACCTCTTGAAAGCTGGTGAGACCCTTTGTGCTTGAATGTGTCTGCAGAAGTGTTTTCTTGTATTATCTTTTGTTCAGTGTTTTTGATAGTGGAAGCTGTTCAGTAAGTTGTGCATTACGAACTAAGTGAAATCATTCTTCTGTTTGTTTGAGTTTTATGTCTGATCTTTTTTGTCTGGCATATCTCACTCCCAGCTGTCACCCAGGCAAACTAAGCACACATTTTAAAGTATTTGTAGTTGACCCAAAGGTCTGATCTGCACTTTTTAAAAGTTGTTTGTATGACACGTTGTATTAATCGCTCTGTCTTTAGCGCTGACAGCAACCCCGGAGGGACTGAGGGTTAGGCAGCATCCTCCATCTCTCAGTGTGATGCGGGGTGAGACGGCAACTCTGTCCTGTCATTTCAAAGTTGAATCCCTAAAGTATAGGGTTCAGTGGTTCAAAATGAAGTCGGAAAAGCAGCTCATCTCAAAGTCATCCAGGCAAATCGTTGTGGTGAAGAATCAAACATCCTCCCTGGTGATCGCTAACACTGCTATTCAGGATTCTGGGTGGTATTATTGTGAGGTGAACGTCCTGAAGAAAGACCCAGAGTGGGGCAATGGCACCGAACTGGTTGTCTTGGGTAAGAAACAAATAGCTGGTTTCAGAAATGAACATGGCCACAATTCATTAGGACTGTTCCGCTTGGGTGATGTTGCCATGCTGTTAATTATGTCTCATTTGTATCTTTTGTACACCGGAGCCACAACGTTTAGTGTGAGGCAGCTCGATACAAGCGCCAGCAAAAGCCATGTATCACCATAAAACGAATGACCAGGCTCAATCTATAAAAATTCAAGTCATGTGAAATTCCCTCAGAGTTCATCTTTTTGCCTGAGCAGTTTCATGACAGATCTAGAAATAATCACCCCAGCACCATACGCAGTGCCTTGTATCGATCTTGCCCAGGGAATTGAAACTCCCCAGAAAACAAGGCAGGGAGGGATGGCCAAATTATTATGTGGAAATCCTTCATGCGGAAGAAAGCTTCCTTTTGATATTCCCTGATTGCAATGCTGGCTCCACCAAATAAAAATGGATATTGCATGTTTTTTCATTCGCATTTAATTTCTTATTCAAGATTTATTCTGTCAATTTGAATAATTTAATCAGAATTTCATTGTTATGAGTCTATTTGTTGTTAGTAAATTATGCAACATTGGTTTCAGATGATATACAGTTCAAATACTGGACATTAGTAGGAGCGGTGGTTATGCTGTGATTCAGAGCAGCAGTATAGAAGAGCCCAGGCAACATTTTTTAATGCATGATTTCATTTTTATAGTGCAGCCCCATATACATTTTTTAACCTAATTTTTCAGTGACACTGACTCATTTGCAGATGCATTTTACATTTATGCGCACCCTGCATATCTACTGCAATTTGGGCATTTTTACCCTTTCATCAGTTAACTATTTCTCCTTAAATCTTACCTGTTAACGTGGCTGCATTATGACCGATACTCATCATTTGTATTTTAATATTCCAGCCCTATTTTCCCTCACTGTACTTTATACAACTGTAATAATATACAACAATTTTACTGCTCTTTTCTGATGTCTGTACTTTGTTTAATACCTTTCTTTTACTACTAGCACCACCTTCTGCTCCTAAAATATACCTCCAGATTCCCCCAGATCCACAGACTGATCAGTGTGCTCTCCTCTGTCTCACTGGAGGCTTCTACCCCAGTAGACTCACTCTCACTTGGACCTACCAAAGCACAGCAGCCGTTATCGATCACCTCTCAGTCACCAATTGCACCCTTCCTACTGACAACCCTCACAGCAACCTGTCTGAACACCCACCCAATGAGTCCCTGCTGTCTTCAGATTCGTTGGTGAACTCTGAGCCTCACCGCCAGTCGAAGTGTCTCCAGGTGATGGACAACCACAGCCGGGAAATGTATCTCCTCAGTGTTTTTTTCCTCCCAAATAAGCAGTCCTTGAAAACAGGGATAACCTTCGTGTGTTGGGTGCAGGACCACCCTGCCATGACAACTGCTCTGACTGCCTCCTTCACTTGGGGTAAATAAGGCAGGAAAATTAACTAATTTCCTGAATATGTTAATCTTATACAGCCAAAATTTGTCTCAAAGGCATCTGAGGAGATAATGAATGTAGAATTTTTTTTTTTTTAATAATTTAAATTCCCTCTTCACATTTCTTTTTAATCAAATTCTTATCCTCAATATGAAAAATGGGACTTTATGCCACAGGTTTTAATTATTTATCATTGTTTCTGAAAAATCATGTTTTTTTTCCTCTGTCAGTTCAGCATGACAGATGGTCCTAAATATTACGATACCTACTGTTTGTTAAGGAGAAGGCTGTCAGGGGCATGAATCACCGCTGTAGCAGATGTAGAGCTCATGTCACAGCACAAACAGAGCTCCTAGCTGCTGAATTCATCTAACTTTGACCTAGAATTTGAAAGTGAATTAATTTAAACGGCTGAATGAATTAAAGCAACTGTTTTAGCTTCAGCCTGGATTTTTTTTTTTTTAATAATTTTTTTAAAAATTTGGATTTTTATACTATATTTTTATACTTTTGATACTTGAGATTGCAGTTGACTTTTTATGTGAACCTTTGCTTAGCTGGCAGTTTCCCATTTATGCATAATGCGTTTATCTATTTATTTATTTATTTTACATATGGCTCTGCTCTTGATGTTTCTGGCATCTGATAAATGTAAGCTCAATAATGTCTCTACTTTTAGATCTGACTAAACCACCTGGCCTGTTAGCTGTTAAACCAAAGACTGTTAAAGCTTTTAAACCGGTTAGCTTTGTCCGGTTAGGTGCTCGAGGTAGATACAGCTGGAATATTGAATGCATATGCCTGAAGCACCTGGAAAAGAACAGTAAAAGTCAAATTAGTACAATGACAAAAACAAACAGTCAGCAAAACAATGGGATCAAAGCACAGATGTTTATTAGATGGACATTAGCATTGCAGTGTCACTCAGTGGTTTGTTAGGCCCTGTTTTCATGCTTCTGTATTAGCATTGTAGTTGCTGACATATTGTTCTTTTGGAGTGGAGTGCTCAGTTATCAACTAACACAAGCTTGATTAGAAAGGTGTATCCATAGGCTGTATTCATGCAGAAACAGAAACCTAATCAGTGCAACACCACAAACATAGTCAAGAGGTCCAGTTCAGTAATTAAATCAGCTAAGGTGTCAGCATCCAGCTCTGTACCCCAGTTCACTCCTAACTTATTCTTAATAAAGTTTGCATCAGTGATTTATTTTTTATTTTTTTTAATCTTGTTTTGTTTATTTGGAAACCTGCTTGTTTTGGGTTTTAAGTTGTGCTTTTTAACAGTTTTTGAGCCTTGATCATAGACAGTATAAGAGGTGAATGTAGCTTGTGTGACTTCACCCACCGGCTTCGAAGGTACGTTTTGAAGGTTTGACAGTCGCCATCTTGGTTGCAAAAAAAACCACAAAAAAAACAAAAAAAAACAACATGTGACTGTGAAACTGCATGCTTATTAGCTAATGATTCATTAATGACAACTCATTAGCCAATGAACATCTGGTTTCATACCACAGATAATCCTCCAATGTGAAATATGATATGACCAATATTTACAAAACAAACATAATTTTTTATTCAATATGACACAAAATAAGAGACACAAAAAGAGTGATTGGGCACATTAACTTAATGGGAAAATATTTACAGAGGTCACGACTGAAAGATGTTTTCTCATAGACTTCTATAGGACCAGAAATCTAAGAGAAACCACTGGTATCACCATCTGGTGGCCTTCAGATAAACCAGGTTTTCAGGCACCTCTACATTGGCTCAATTTTTTCTGGCCCAGAAGTTACAATTTTGGTCAGAATTTTACATGCACTCATCATGAGCATGAATGTAATGGTAATTTGGGGCTTTTGATGATTTCTTTGAATTGTTTGTTTTCCAGGGTGGAATGATGGCACATCTTTAATGATTCTTCATGGCAGAACTGGCAGACTTTATTTAAATTAGCTGATTTACTGCACAGACCTGGCTTTTGAAACACAGTCCACAAATTTTCAATAGGATTGAGGTCCGGGCTTTGTTAATCCATTCCAGAAGCTTAGTGAAGCCATTTCTAAACAACTGCAGATCCTAAGATCATATATAAGTACAAGTTATTCTCATGTGTCACCATTTTTCCAAGGTCTGGAAGAAAACCCAAACTGTCTTCCTCAGATGACAATGGAAATTAGTTAGGATGTTCAGGAACAACGCGGAAACTACCTAGAACTGGAAACTGGCTTTACTGTGGTTACCACATTTCATTCACTGCAACAGCTTTAAGTATGAGGGTGGCAGCATCATAGTCTGGGGCTGTTTCGCTGCCAGTTGTACTGGTACATTGCACAAAGTGGATGGAATAAGGAAGAATGAGGACTAGCTTCAAATTCTTCAACTTCCCCTCAAATCAACAGTTGACTTGTTGAGTCAACGAGTTGTTTGAGCAGGACAAAGATTCCAAACACATTCAAACTGGTTTAGAATGGATAAAGCAGGCTAACATCAAGCTTCTGGAATGGTCCTCCCAAAGCCACGACCTCAACCCTACTGAAAATTTGTGGACTATGCTTAAAAACCGAGTCTGTGCCAAGAAACCAACCAATTTAAATTAACTCTACCAATTCTGCCATGAGGAGTGGCCAGATATCCAGCCAGAATTATGCCAGAAACTTGTTGATGGCTACCAAAAAGTTCTAGTCGAGGTGCAACTTGCTAAGGGACATTCAAGCAAATATTAGTGGGGGTGGCTATATATTTGAACCTATATGTATAGTTTTGACCCTGTGTGGATTAGAGAAAATCCAAAATAAATTCAAATTTGCACACCTAATTCTTGTTTTTTAAAGTCATTAAAGACATATGCTGTACCACTATTCTGCCCTGGAAACAGAACAGTTCAGAGAAATCATTAAAAACCCCAAATTACCGTGACGTTTATGCCCATGATGACTGCATGTAAAGATTTGACCACCATCTTTTATACTATTGGATTGACTCACTTTTGGAGCCAGCCTCAAGTGGCCAACTGAGGAACTGCATCTATTGTGTACTGGCTTTTAATTGGTTTTAGCCCTGCAGATTGCTGCTTGGCTGAAATATGCTCAAATAAATGCTAAAGCTAAAGAGAACTACAGATTCATTATTAGGTTTTTTTTTTTTTTAATAGTTTGAGGAGCTTGAGGTTTTTCTGTATACAAGCTTGTATCTTATATTTTATCAGTCAAATATTTATAATGCAGCTGCCCTTCTTATAAAATAAGGATTCCCCAGGAGATTGTTTACATTCATCCCAGGCCAAGCGCAGCTTCGACCACAGATCCCGTAAACTTGTAAAAGTGGAAAATGAGCTGGACTTTCACTAGATGCCCAAGAGCTCTTTTTTTTTAAATCTTCTTTACTGATCTATGAGAAAATTCCTTTAATAAAACAATGTCTTCACTGACCAGTTCATGAATGACAGGGCCTCATATACTATGTGTCACTTGCTCAGTATTCCCTGCTACTTGACTCTTAATCTGGGTCACATATTGATCATTCCAAGGCAACAGATTGCTTGCAATACTGCATACTTGAACAAATTAATGATTTTCTCCAATCAATTTTTATACACCTCTCCTCCCAGGGAGGAGTAGACTGTCCATCAGCCAAAGAGACTCAACCTCCTTGATTTAATTCTGTCATGCTCAATAACATAATAAGTCATTGCTAATCAGTCTTTAATTTCTTCTCTTCTTTTTTTTTTTATAATTTTTTTACTGTACTTTAGATGCGCCTCCTATTGAGCTGATTTTATACTTGAATATTCTCAAGATGTGTTTCCTCTCTGCAATGACCATTGTTTTTTTACTGGAAGGTAAGAATAAAGCTCTTTAGCAAGAATTGCATGTAGTTGCTAAAAAAAATCCTTAATTTATGTGCTCTTGCCCCCCACAGCAGTCAAACATTTCTGGGTGAAGGAAAAATTATGTCTGCCATGTGAGTACAATATATTTCTCTACCTTTGACAAACATATGCACAGACATACACACACACACATTCATAAGGGGCTGATTTTCCTATTGCCTTATCCCTGTAACCTGTCACACATTGTTAAGAAAAAGTCAACAGTGACACAATAATCAAATATTGTCTTCCAGGAAACACAAAATGAAAAAGGAGAGAAAACAAGAAAGGATTGCCGGCTGCTCGGTGCAGCTCATCTCAGCAGACCAACCTTTGACAAACAGTATTATACAAATTCAACTCCAAAGTCATCAGCGGAAAAAAGAAAATCTGAATTATCAGTGAATGACGTGCATAGGCCTTTCTCACTCCTTCATGTGAAACCTTCTCCAGATTTTAAGCCACATGTATGTATATGTATGGATATATTGATATACTGTATATTCTGCTTTGCTCTCTCATGCTATATAATCTGTAATCACCAATGTATACTAGTGATTTATCTCTCTAACTTTTTATTCTATGGCATGCTGACTCGCAGGTTTTTGGATTTGTTCATTGTGCCAGTGCCTGTTAACCCACACATCTTAGTCATTCACTGGGGTCTGTTTGTCAAAATGAATGATTCATGCATGATCCACCTGTCAAACAGATACAGTGATCATCTCAACCTCTGTGCAGGCCTAATCCTCACAAAACAGGATTAGAGCCGATGCCAGCGCTTGTTTGTGTGATAGCATTGTTGATGTTTGTGGGTGAGATCTTGATTCACTTTTTTGGAGGAAGTTTATTTTAAATTTAGGCCTGCCCACATTGCCAAGAGCAAAAAACATACTGCCAGAAATTATGAACATTAAACAGCAGAATGTGCTGATGGATCTACAGTGTAATCACATTAGTGATGTCAGAAATCAGGGGGCGGGGGGGTATTCAGCTCAATAAACTTTCTGT
>JASGAU010368482.1:0-12691 GCA_030220045.1 Australoheros facetus
TTCACCTTATTTACTTTGTTTATAATCCACTCTGCATTTAATAATTAATTATTAATCCCTGGCTCTCTTCAACAGCATGTCTTTTCTCTCCCCTCAACCCCAACCGGTCGCGGCAGATGACTGCTGGAGGTTTCTTCCTATTAAAGGGAGTTTTTCCTTTCCACTGTCGCCAAGTGCTTGCTCAAAGGGGGTCGTTTTGACTTTCTTTACCCACAATACAAAGCGCCTTGAGGCAACTGTTTGTTGTGATTTGGCGCTATATAAATAAAATTGAATTGAATTGAATTGAATTGTTAGAGTAGCATTGCATGATGAACAGATATACAAAATAATCCTTATTTCTTTCATAGGGGTGCAGCCTCTCATTTCATCCTCTGTCTGAAACTAGCTATTGTAGCCTTTTTCCCTCCTTGTTTTTAAGTTTTCTTTTGATTGGCTGCCCTTGGCAAACAGAAATTTTGAACAGCAGATAAGTGTGCGTGTGTGTATGTGTGTGTGTGTGTGGGGNCAGCTGAATTCCTGCAATTAACACAGTATGATTATCATCATATAAATCTACGACTAGAAAAAACTGTGTAAAACCAAGTGTTTAGAACCGACTGAAGACTGAACTTCTGGCCCACAGAGATTACTTCAACATCCAGTAAATGGACTGGTTCTTATATAGCACTTTTCTACTCTACGGAGCACTCAAAGCACATTATACAGCATGCCTCATTCACACAGGCACTTTTTTTTATACACCTAAGTGCTTTCTGTCTAACATTCACACTCTAATGAACACATTGGAGAGCAACTCCGGGTTCAGTATCTTGCCCAAGGATACTTTGGCATGCAGACTGGAGTAGCCAGGAATGGAACCAACAACATTCCAATTAGTAGATGACCTGCTCTACCTCCTGAGCAACAGCTGAGCTACAGCCACATATGCTGGTAGGGTCTCCCAAAGCAAATTGGTCCTGGGTGAGGGGCCAGATGAAGAGCGATTCAGTTGACCCCTATGAGAGAAAGACCACCGGGATCAGAAACATCTGGAAACATCTGGAGCAGCACGTTGATGCTGCTCGTGGAGATCGTGAAGACTCTGTGCCCTCGAGGACTCTGGACTCCCGTGTGAACTTGAAGGCAAATGCAAACTTGCGCACTTGGGTATAGAGAAACAGCCACAGGCTGGGTGCCTGGATTTTTCTATGCTGCTGTTTGCGCTGATAACTTTGTACTGCCAATGAGACCTATTTAACTGTTTGTGATTATATAAGGATATTTATCCACGGTTTCACTCGCTTACCATGTCCAATGTGGATATATGAAGAATATGAAGGGACACTTAGTGAAATGGAGGCCTGATCCTCCAAGTGTACACCTGTGAACCGAGCCTGACCACCTGTTGAAGGTAACACGCTAACATAACTGCATGCAGGTCAACTGTTTTAGGCTCATGTTAGCTTGTGAAATAATGATACTGAAATGTCAAAAGAACTGAAACAGGGTGATTACAATGAGAGGACACTACTGATTTAAGTTCACTTGTGTTGAGTGCACACACTCATTCTGAACTGAAAATAGACGAGCATCAAGGACCACATATACAGTTTTATTTTTTACATGACAGCTGTCTTTATTACTGTTTCTAAATGAATATACGACGGGCATCATTAACAGTATGTTGAAACTAAGCAAAGAATGACCAGTATATAGCAGTGAATCTCATTTAAACATTCACTTCACCTACAGTACCTACACCTAGTGAAATGATCCTGATAATCAAATTATTATTGATAAAATATACAAAATGAAAAGCAAAACCTGAAACCGATTCACTTTTTTATAAATTTTTCTTGTATCATTTGTGCCCATAAAGACGCTGAATGTTGTGATATACACAGTAACTGATATAGAAATAATTTTTGATCATAAAGTGAAGTTCTTGAATCACTGCTGATATTTTGGTTGTAATTTGTAAATCCTCTTTTATTGTCCATTCAATTATCAATAATGAATCACATCATTAATGTCTAAATACATAAAAGAAATTTAAAAAGTCATTTGTGAATGGATACTAATGCATATTTTATTGCACAATTCATTATTAAATCACAAAATGCTTTATTTTAATCTATATTTGTGTCTTTATTTTTCTGTTGCTCTAAGCATTGTGGTTTTGCTATTAAAGAATTTCCCAGCAGACATATTTTGTGAGATTCTTACTGTATGTTTGAATGTCTATAAAACTGTCCTCCGGCCAAATGCATTAAATACTAATTAGTTGGATCTGCTGCAAAGAGAAAACCAGTTCTGCTCAGCACATTCTCAAACAGCAGTCCCGCATTTTGTTTTGATCTTGTAGCCAGAAAGATTTGTATTTCCACAGATCCACAGGAGGGTGGTCTTTATCAACAGAGGTTTTCAGAGGCAGTGTACAGTCAGTATATTTCTCTCTGAAGATGTAGTTTGTCTCCAGGATAAATGGAAGAAAACGTATGGATGAATTTAGTTTGTCTTCAGATAAACTGTATAGTGTATAGATGATGTACAGTTTTATGCTTGTAACTGTGTGTGTTCAGCCAGTCTTGAATGAAAAAATAAGAAGGAGAGAGTGAGAGCGCCGTGTTTGCTCATCAAATATGAAACAGCCTCCGTGGTGCCAGCAGCTCCCCAGGATAGATTTTAATTTTCTGTATGCTGTGTGCATGTGCACTGCCACCCTCTGTGTGTGTGTGTGTGTGTGTGTGTGTGTGTGTGTGTGTGTGTGTGTGTGTGTGTGTGTGTGTGTGTGTGTGTGTGTGTGTGTAAGACAGAAAGAAACTTGCCCTGTACTGAAGGACGAGGGCAATCTAATCACACGAAGAAATGTTCCAGGCCAGCTACAGGCTGTATCCTGTCCATTGTGTTAGTGTGTTTTCATCGGTGTTTTTGTACATATGTGTCCTTTATACAGTAACAGTTCAAATGAGTTAAAACCAAAGTTCTGTAATTTCTAATTTTATGTGCATAATAAAATGAATTCTTGCTGCTTTATTCTGCACAATCAAACACTTCACTGCACTGATAAGCAGTCATAGCAGATCTAATTTAAAACAGAGGATCTGTCAGGTGGTACTATCAGGTGGGTAGTTTTTTTTTTAGTTGAGGGCAAACGTGCGTGTGTCATGATTACATCAGAATTTGTAAGCTGTCATCATAAGTTAATAAACCTTCATGTTTTGTGAATATTTGGTGTTGTTATTCATCAGATTAAAATGTGTTTTTTTGAGATTTCCCCTGTGGGCGTGTGTGAGATATGCAGAATGACAGATTATCAACACAGCCCACTAAATGGACTCCACCTTATATATTGCTTATCTGCTCTATCTGGGCATTTAGGCCTCATTCACCCAAACACACACATTCATAGGAGCAATTTTAACCTGACATCCACACACTCACACTCGGATGGATGCATCGAGGGCAACTCTAGGTTCAGTTATCTTGCCCAAGGACGCTCCAACATGCAGTTTAGATGAAAACAGAGATCAAACCACCAACCTTCCAATTAGTAGCCAATCTGGTCTTCCTCCCGAGCCACAGATGCCTTGAATGGCTCACGTCAGTCAGTGCGATCTCCTAGATCCGGAAAACAATCAGCTTTCCTTTGCTGTACTATTTTCCTCTGTGGTTCAGTTAAATAATTTTATTATGAAATGTGTGGGCACAAACTTCAGTAAAATATAACTTTTAATGATCCTTTGACACTTGGCCCCTCTATAAGATGTCCTAGATGATGCTGTTCTTTGGTGGTACGAATCTGTAAGTAAATAAATAAACTGTAACTAATTGCTTTGCTGTGAACCTGCAGCTTTTGGGGTCACTGAGTTCTGGGGCTCTGGTGCCTTTACCTGATTTTGCTAATTGGCAACAGAGCTTTATGACAAATTTGCATTCAAGCCAACATTTCCTGTTTTGCTTGGCTTTGTAGCTTGAATTTATAAAGCCTGCATTCCTGAATGAAAAATTAATAGCAAAAATTCAAACTGCTCTGCCCCTTACTTTGTTAGGCTTTGACTGAGACCTGGCAGAGTCAAATGCAGATGCAGAGTAAAGTTTTAAGGAATTATTCACAGTTCTCTCACTTAGTTTGACATGTGATTAAAGTTTTGTGAATCTGCCCCTAAAATTCAAAAACCTCACCTGATTTAAATTTGCCGAGTACTGTGATCAAGATCATCTCCTCTGGTGATGCCCCGGCAGCTTCCACCACAGCTGCTACTGTCTCCAAACAGTCGACTCAGGCTGACTGCAGTCACTCTCAGACAGATTGGGCAACGCTTTGCAAATTACTGCCATCTAGTTTATAATTGCTGACAGATTGCCAGCATGTTGCAATCAATCTGAGTCAGTTTGAGACAATGAGCTCAACTGATCTGCAATGTCTCTGCAGTGGAGGACTTGACTCAACTGACCTGCCAACTTGTTGCATTTTGGTTATATTCCTATAGAAAGCAAAGTCCCTGAATGCCTGTTTGTGGAAGAATTTCTGCTTCAGATCTGTGAGGTTCAGGCTATACTCTGAGTGTATTTCTGTATTTGTATGCAGCAACAAATGGCAACATTGATTTGATTGAAACTGACTCAACAAGATCTTAAGTTCATTGCACATAGTTGCAATAATTTTGGTTTTGCCACAGGCTCCAACCACTGTTTTCCCTAATGTGACTGCGGCATTCCTGAAAATGAAAATCAAATTGAAGGATCAATTTGAGATCCGTCAGACATCTGGAGATCGGCCTCATTTAAAGTGGGTAAGCCCGCTCCCAGAACATTTTGCTCACACCTTGTATAACAATTTATCTGAGGCGGAAGGTGAAGGTTGTCAGGCAGGTGAGTACCATGAAGAAGACAACTTGGAAGTTTTAAGCAAGTGGGTGGCACAAATAGATCAAAAACATAAAATTATTGGGCAAATAAGAAATGATGGGCATATTTTGTGTCCTCATCACAGATTTTATTTTCTGTTTGTAATTGTTTCCTGTTCTAATTATGAAACAATGAAGAATACATAAAAAACAAATACAGAATACATAATACATGGTAAGCAACTCAGATTACTATGTAATTACCATAATTTCAATATATTAGAGAGAGATGAAGAGAAGAGAGAACAAACAGTGAAACTGAGTGTAGGGCAGCAGCAAAGATCTCTAAAGGGATTTCTTTCAATTCTGTCGCAGGGCGATTAAGCTGCTGGAGAGTTCAGGAGTTCATTGTTTCTTCCACCTTCCACTTTTATTCCAGGAAAACACAACTGAAATTTCACCTTTCTGCTACACAGCACATTTAAAAGATCTCCAACTGCTCCTGCAGCATCTGACGAGCCTCTTTTTGAAAGCCTGACTCGACTCAGTATAGCTTGCACATGTGCAAAGCATGTGAGTGCCCATCACTGACACAGACATATTCACCATGTTCAACCTCAGCAGCTCCCTTGTGCCAGTTGGAGCAGCTCAAAAATACCAACAGGTGGCAATAATGGAACTTCAAATTACTCTTATCCAAGATATTGGAGACATACAGTAAAAGTCTACAGGGATTTTCCTAAACAGGGATAATGATTCCCTTTTTACAAGCCATGGATTGTATTTAAAGATGTAACAAGATGTGTTGAAACTGATGTACTGCCAAGATGGCGGACTGGCACTAAACCAGTAAACTGGAAGGTCACAGATTATGACTTTACGGTGGCTCAGAGGCAGGTTTTCTTCAACAAATTTCTCTCTCTCTCTCTCTCTCTCTCTCTCTCTCTCTCTCTCTCTCTCTCTCACTTCCAGAGTGCTTAGAAGAGCTTTTCAGCTGGGAATGTCATTTCCACTTAGTCGGGTATTGCATGAGCCAGAAGGGCACCACAGAGTGTAATCTTTGCATTAAATGTGTAAAATCATCAAATCAGTGTTACATTAAGTTAAACACAAAATTATGAAAATACTCAATTAAAAGAAAGAAACATGAATCTAAAAACTAAATCTAAAAAGTAAAGAGCAAAATATTTCTTGGAAGTATTAAAAATGAGTTGTTTTCCATACAATGGTGATCTTTTGTTGCATGATTAGCTTAATGATGAAAGCAGCATTAAAGGTTGGGTGATTAGCCAAGTCCATTGCTGGGACCTGAAGGTTACAAAACCAGAGATGACTAATGCCAAAGTTGAGGGCTTCTCGCGGACTTACAGTACAGTTCAAAAGTCTTGAGCCACCCCTCGGTTCTTCATATTTTGCCTCCAGACTTTCCTGTCACTTCTTAAAGTGGTCTTGAGCAGTCGTTCTCCAGGCTTTCTAAAGGTCTTCCAAAGTGTTTATTTGGACATTGTCTGCTTTCGCACTCATTTTCATTCCAGAGGAATGTTTTCTATTTTCTTTTTGTTAAGCCACTTCGCAGTGACCTATGAATCATCCGAGCATAAAAAAGGCACCTAACCCAAGGGACGAACTAGTTTTGTGTTTACACACAACAAATTAAATTAAATTGTATCTTTAGCATTTTATTTCTAAAACACAATGTTATTATTTCCTTAAGTGAATCTCTGAAAACTGCCAAAGATAACACAGTTTGACAGGCATGAAAAAAGAGCCTTGCTAACCATCAGTAAGAATGGAGGTTTAAGACACTCTTGTGTTGGCTTCACATTTCAGACCTGGAAACAATCCAGTCATTTTAATACAGTCTGTGATCAAAAAGCATGGAATGAAACAGTCCTTCTGTATGTAAGGCCTGGCAAATTCATTGTTGTGTAAAACCCCAGTTAGGCTTGAATAACTGCCGCTGCACAACAGGTCATTTTTTAATGCTACTGCTGCCATTAATCACCACTGTGTTGAACACACAGCACAGTGACCTGCTATGGCTGCTCTTTACATAACACAAGCTATCTGAAATACAAATGGACTGTGATAACAGTTGAGTCACCACTGCCAGAGTGACTTCACTGTTACCTGGAGGGGAGAAGGCAGTACTAAATGTGCACCTTCACAACAGAGAATGGGAGATCAGAAGAAAAAGGAAGAGAAGAATTGCAGGGTTAGGGTTAGATTCCCATTGGGGAAAGGGTTATCATCTCAATCACTGTGAGAGTGTCAAACTGAATTTAAATCATTGTACCCGCAGTTGAAATTTCACGTTCCTGTTAGGCAGCAGGAGTATTCTTTCTAATGGCCAGCAGAGAGCAACTCCTCTGTTTGCCGAAATAATTTGATGGGGAAACGACCTTTCTACTTCCTTGATCTTTGATCACAGTTTCTGGGGTCATTTAATAGTTTATCTTTATTTACAGTCTTTGGTTAAGTCTTGTAACATGGACCAGGTCGACCAGAAGTAGTCTTCAACGATCAAGGTGAGAAGCAACACTACAGTGATGCTAACAGTTCTATAGCCCAAAGTCTAAATTTCGCTGCTTGGAGCCTCACAATTAAGTAATAATAACTGTCTTTGTATAGCTCGTTTTAAAACACACAGTTACAAAGTGCTTCACAGTTTGAATAAAAGCCACAAATTAAAGCTAAGTATACATGTTCCAGAATACAGACACATAATTGACCACACGGTCATTCCTACACACACCCTTCCATACATGCATTAGATGGAAACTATGGCCAAAATGAATGGGAGAAACATTAAGGAAAAGCCAACCCATCAAAATTAGTTTTAAAAAATTAGTTTTAAAACACGCCACTGATTCAGCTGATTTTATAGGCTGACAAAGCACCTTCATCTGTTTGACAGATGCATGTTCCAAAGTTTGGACATTACAACATCAAACATGTGATCATCTCTGGTTTTAAAATGGTTTTAAAAAGAGTGTGGAACAGTGAGGTCACCCTGATCAGATGACAGGAGTTATAGGGTCTCAGTAGCTCTGCTGTATATCAGGAGCCTGGCCATATAGAGCTTTAAAATTTTATAATGATAGAATTTTAAATGGAATTCTGAATTTTAAACCAGTGAAGGGAAGCAAGAATAGGGATGATGTGCACTGTCTGCTTACACTTGTCTGCAGTCTTGCTGCTCTATTCTGGACCAGTTGAAGTCAGGCTAAGGAGGACTGAGACATGCAACGAAACTTACAATAATCAAGGTGGGAGATGTGAGAGATGTGAGATTTAAAATTCATATGGTGTTCAAAGATGATACGTACCAAGGTTCTTAGCAAATGATTTCAAATTGCTGGAGAGGGGGACAATGTAATGACTGACTGTCTTAGAGCAGCTGTCAGGGCCAAACACAAGAACCTCAGCTTTGCCAGAATTCAGATGGAGGAAATTTGGGGACTCACAATTTTTAATGGCAGTGAAGTAGTTGCTGAGGTAGTAAAAGCTGTTGAGTTTGTTAGGCTTGACAGAAAAGTATAACTGTATATCATCAGCATAGCAATGGTATGAAATGCCTTTGAAGTTGTCAAGTAGATAATCCAGGCGCACCATTTATAAGGAAAACGGAACTGGTCTAAGGATTGAGTATGACTCGAAATACAAAGGGTGCAGATGAGGACATACAGTTGGCAATGTGAATTCTGAAGTATCTGTTTGATAAGTATGAAAACCATTTGAGAGCCGTGCCAGTGATACCAACCCAGTTCTGTAATCTGTTAATAAGAATGGTATCAATGGTATCAAAAGCAGCAGAAAAGTCTAGTAGGACTAAAATGGAATGCCCACCTTTATCTTAGTGAGCAATTGTCAGTAATGCCGTTTCAGTGCTTTGGTTTCACCAGTAACCAAACTGGAATTTAGCAAAGAAGTTGTTCTCAACCAGCTGATGGAGCTGATGAGCAACAACTTCCTCAAGAATTTTTTAAATGAATGCCATTTTGTGCTATGCAAGCCAGAAATGGAGAACATTCACCTTCAAAGTAAAAGTCATACCTTACTGCTAAAATCAACACATTTTAAGAAAAGAACAACTTTTATTTTGAAAGCGTACGGTCTGTGTTTCTGGTTTGATTTGCACTTTTCACTGTTTTGCTGCTGCTTATCGAGTAGTTAGTAAGTGTGTGCAGACAAATTGACATCTTCCATACAAACTATAGGTGACCGTGGCAATCTGCTAGCTACCAAAGGAATCACAAGGAGGTTTTCAGTGCAGCACCTTCTTTGTGACCAGTTTCACCTGGCAACACCAAGTAACCACCTGCACTTGTCAAATGGTTGGGGAATACAACCTTTTCCACAGCAACCTATAGGCCCTAGGCCTGTGTGGCTGGTTCTGACTTGGTCCAAAATCTCTGGCGGGTAGTCAAATGGGTTGACATCCGGTCGCTGTGAATATCATAGCATATCATTCACATAATTTTCATTCCCATCAACCATTTAATGAGACCTTGGGCTCTATGAATGAGGGTATTGTCATAATTCCCCATCATGACAAAAATTGTTCATCGTAGGTGAGCATTCAGAAGAACAACTTGACCCTTTCCTCTAAGGGAACAAGTAGAAATCATGCACCAAAATGTCCCCACAGCATGACATGTCCATAAAATCCACTGACTTTAAGGGTCAGTGGTTCATTTCTTTCCTTAAACTGTCACAATCATGCATACAGACACTTTATACAGTATGCAGTTCATACAAACAAGCATACTGTACATCTTCGGAATTACACACATACATGCACTTTTATATGCATTCTTTCACACACAGAAACACACACTCATGCTGTCATAGATGTTGCCAGTGTGTGTGACAGTCCTGTCAACACCAGAGGCTGGCACAGGGAGAGGAGGAGGAGGGCCGAGAGTCAGAGGCTCGTGTTTTGCTGAGTGGTAATTGGCAGTTGCCATACCAACGAGGGCGGGCCAAACTCAGAGATTGGTGGGGGAGGAGTTGCAGGATGATTAAAAAGCCCTCCTCAGCAGCAGTTTCTCCTCTCCTGAGCTGTCTGCACTGTATTTCTGTGTCTTTATTTAGTCCTTCCTGTTATCTGGCCAGCGAAGCGGCGCTCTGCATGGAGGACGGAGGGAGGGTGGAAGGGTGAGCTGTCAGTAGGACTGGTGGACAGGTTGGTCTGTTTCTTTACCCTGCCAAGTCTTCTGTCCATCAATGTGACAGAGCTGCGTGCATTTTGTGGATTTATCTCTGTTTAAGACTGTGAGTGACACCTGGGAAGGCGAGGGGAAACCTGAGAGAGAGGAGGCAGGAGGCTGCGCAAACCACCTCCTCACCTCGCCTCTCACCCCCTCCATCTATCCATCCATCCTGTGTGTGCGTGTGTAGATGACCTCTGCTCTTCTGTAAGTAAGTAGCCCTTCTTCAACTACATCCACTCAGTGTTTTTTAAGAGCTACAGACCTTTCAGATCAGAGCAGGGGTTCAGTGGAAGCAAGCTTAAAAAATTGTTTCTACTTAGAAATCCTCATTAGCACACTGGACGTCTCATTTAGTAGCTGCTAATTAGCCTCATAAGTTGTCGGATTATTTTTGTTTCTGAAGCTTCATCTTGAAGATAATTTTTTTATACTGCTTTTTCCATTGCAGCACATGAGTGCACATGAATTATTTTTGCTCCTGGCTCTTCTTGCAAATGCAAGGTCAGTCTTAGAGATTGTTTACCCATAATAAGAGCTGTTATTACATAACATGCTCTAAGTACAACAGGTACTGATATGAGGCAGCATTTTTCAGAAAGTTGTACATCTGTGTAGTCAATGTAGTGTCTACAATTATAATATCTGAGCACATCTGAAACCCCTGCCCACTCCCACCACTGCCCCAACGTCTCTCCTCTGTGATGAGCCTCATGCATTAGTATTCACATGTAACCTGACACAATGATAGCTGTGATGTAATAAGGGCCGCTCACTCCAGTTGACAGAGATCCATCCACAAGCATTGTACACACTGCACTGT
Organism: Australoheros facetus; assembly: GCA_030220045.1. NCBI lineage: Eukaryota > Metazoa > Chordata > Actinopteri > Cichliformes > Cichlidae > Australoheros > Australoheros facetus. The sequence goes on from JASGAU010368482.1 coordinate 10,869, forward strand.
CTGCCCATAAGGGCCTACAGGTGTAACTGTGCATGCGTGTGTGTGTGTGTGTGTGTGTGTGTGTGTGTGTGTGTGTGTGTGTGTGTGTGTGTGTGTGCGCGCGCGCGCGTGTGTTCTGCTTCTCTTTTCCACTTCACTGTCATATGTTGTTGAATCATGCAGAGTTTAGTCTACAGTCTTGCTGCTGTGGTATCACAAAAATAACTGACTGTTGAGAAGTTACACTTCTGTTCAAGTGTTGCATATTGAGAACGCCCGGAATAGACACGTTAAGTCATTGTTAAAGAGTTTTTAAGTCATTACAGACATCAAAATAGCTTTTTAAGACTTTAATTCAGTTTCGTTTTTCTGCAACTACATTTAATGACATAGGCAAATGTACCATCTGAACTGATCTGTCCTGTTCTGGCCAGCTATTGGCAAATTGTGGTAGCAACACTAACCAGGCATGGCATGATTTCCAGGATTTGATTATATCAACATGGCAACGCAGTGTGCATAGGGCTTAAAATGATCAAAACACTTCAGTAAAGGTGCCGAGGCAAAATGTCTGTTTCATCCACTCTGACGTTAACATTAGCTTTGCTGCCAACTGTAGCACCTCAGCACTGTGTGGATATTAGCTACCACTACTGTTTTTGTGATTACAGGTAACCTTATTAAAAAAGTCAAGACTAAAATATACATAGATATAATATAACATAGAACTGCATGTGAGCCGGACTTCAATGGGACAATATTACAGTAGTTCTTGGACCTGGTTCTATGTTTTTTAGTCGACAGTATTAAACCTGGTCGTGCTTAAATTAATTAAAGTTAATGAAAGCTAATGTGAATACATGACCAAAAACTAAGCTGCAGGCAGATAAACTGCTCTGGAGTTTAAGATGTTGTTCTTGGAAAAATGTCTGTGTGGGTTCTCAACCATCCTGGTCACGATAATCTAAAGTCCTTGAGTTGAAGGCAATTGGACTTCTTTTTAGATTCATTAAGATGTTTCATCTTTCATTTGAGAGGCTTCTTCAGTTCTAAAGGCTGATGGGTATTTGAGTCCTAGTGGGGTTGTCACCTTGGAAGCAGTCACTGACCCACCCTACCATCATGTGAACTGTTAAGGATCAGTAGCCAAATTGTGAATCAAGGTGCCACAAAGGAGGGCATCTATATCCACCATGAATGAGAGGTGACAGCCTATGACACCACCTATCAGCCACTAATGCGGTCTTGAGATCCCTTCGCAGACTTTTCACATGCTTTAAAAATCTGCTGAAATGTTTGGATCAAGACAGCATTTTGTTTTACAGTCTCCCTGATTTTTCCTCATCCTCCAATCATTTGCTTTATTAAATATGACATTTATTGCTTGATCAATAAAACAAACTATCTGACACTACTGTAAAGACAATAAAATGAAAACTGTCTCTACAAGAACATTCGACAGCCTTGCTTTTTTAGTTTCATGTCTTGTGATGACATCATCAGCTGCTGAAGGTGCTAGCTTATATCCTAAAACAGTTTCTACGGACTGACCAGCCACTTTGTTAGGTACACCTATTTAAATGCTTTTTAATCCAAATGTCTCATCAGCCAGTCTCATGGCCTCAACTCAGTGCACTGAGACAGGCAGGCACCAAGATGCTGAAGTTCAAACTGGGTATCAGAATGGGGGGGAAGGGCGATTTTTCAGAAACTGCTGATCTACACACACACACACACACACACACAACGAAGTACAAATACTTCGTTACTGTACTTAAGTAGATTTTTCAGGTATCTGTACTTTACTTGAGTATTTATTTTTCTGACTACTTTTTACTTTTACT
>JASGAU010368484.1:0-20492 GCA_030220045.1 Australoheros facetus
AATGAAGATTGGCCACCAGGCTGGTCCAATTTAGCCATGAAACCTCCCACACTAAAATGACAGGTGTTTCAGTTTCATTGTCCAACCCCTGTATATACACTGATTAGTGCCTGTCAACTTTAATATGAACAGTTTTTTTTCCCTTCTTTCCAAGAAAAGCATTCAAAAGAAGTTCTATGGGGTGAAGCAGACCCCGTGAATTTAAAGCAAGTATGACTGTGCATGTTTTTAGTCAGTGCTGCGCCTCACAGCACCAAAAAAAAAAGATGCCCTGTCAGACCTTTTTTAGCCTTCCTCTTCCATTCTCTCCAACTGGGCATGAGGCCAGCAGCTCCCCACTGTTCCTCCATCTCACCGTCCCCCACACGGGAGTGATGGAAAACAGTGACCCCTTAGTGAACAAGAAACACAAAGTAACTCTGGCAAGAAGAGCAGGAGCCACTCTTAACTCAGAAATCCAGACTGCGATGGCATTTCTGAGCAAGCTTTAGATTTTCAGAGGACGTTTTGTTCGTCTCTAAGTGCCACGGTGAATGGCAGTCTTTGTGAAGCAAAAGAAAGGATGAAATTGAGAGGAGAAACTGGGGGAGATCGAAAAAGAGGCACAGCTATAGACACAGAAAGTGGGAGAGATAGAGAGGAGTAGAAAAATGGGAGAAAATATAGGCTGACACTGAAGCTTGAGAGGGGAGTGAATAGAAGGGAGGGTTTATAGCTAGGCAGCTGAAAAGCCTGGGTGAGCTCTCTGTGCCACGTTTGGTGCCAGGGGGTGAATGCTCCCCGCCACACAGGCTCCACCATTGTTGTTTCCATAACAGAGTGCCACGCCAGCAGCTTGAACACCACGCAACACAGCAGCAGTGCTCTACATCCGACAAAAACAAGCAGGGTGACAGTGGGAAAACAAAAGGTGCATTATGAACAGCTGTACAATAAAAATTTAATCCAGAACAAAGTTACTTTAAATGGCTGTTAAGGTCCTTCAGTTTCACCTCAAACATCTTACTTGGAGCTGAGCAGAAAAATGCCTTGAAGTGGGCTAAACAGTGTTAAGATAGAGATGCGCTTTCCTCACACATACACAACACGAATTAAATATGGCAGTCTGAAGTAATGTATTCCAGAGGTGTCATCATTTTAATTAAAGTCTATATAACTTTTGAAAGAAGTGGGAACAAAACCAATTAACAAAAATATCAATAAGCAATTAAATACACTGTCTATATCATGTAGCTAATGATAGCAAAAACAAGTTTTTACACTGAAGGACCTTTATCATCTATAGCTATATGTTGTGTCCACAGTAACCACTGCACAGCAAAAGTTACACAGCATCACTTGTTGTTGAGTAGGCTTCGGTGGCAGGGGTCCAGCCAGCAGTTGATCGCCCTGCACTGCGCTGGGGTACTGTCACGCCAGGCTTAGAATTTCATCGGTTCACTATTGGAAATGTTTGCCATTACTAATTAATTGCAATTAGCAAGCAGGCATGGCTATTAGCACTAGCAAGTGTTTGTCTGATACCCAGGGGGGTCCCCGACAGCCGGGCTGTGAATTTTTTCTGGTTGGATCCCTGGGCGGTATCACAGATTACTAATAAATTTAGAAATCCTGGTTGTATGATCTTCAATACAGTAATAGAAAGAAGTATATTGCAGTGCATGAAAACAGCACCATAAGGCAGGTTCTTCACATTAAGCAATCAACTCACCTCCATGTGAAACATGACATGACAACATGACAAAACATGATAACTCTGAGTACTAAAAAATTCTTTAACTATCACTGCCTACCAGTTTCCTAATGAGGGTTATATAATGAACAAAGCTCAACACAGCCATGCTTTCTTTGTGTTGTCAAAACCTAGTTAAAGATAACAGGTATCACAACAGTGGATATCACAGGGTTCTAGCCAGCGGTTGATCGCCTGGTGCTGTGCCATGCTGAGGTCATCTTGCTCCGGGCTGAGAATTTCACCGGTTAGCCATCTGAACTCTTCCCTAGCACTGTAATTAGCAAGCGAGCGTGCACTCCGCCCTGTCGCCAATACCAGACTGATTTGTTTTCTCTGGTTAGCTCACTGCACTATAGTATTATTTCACAGCAATTTGCAATCTACCACCAGGCACGGCCAGTTTTGTTTACAATGTGCACACGCAATCCCACTGTCCTGTTCACGCTTGATTTCGCAGGGCTACAGAAAGCAAAATGTCAACCAGCGTCAACGTGAGGGGGAAGAAGAGGAAAAAGTGAGCTCAGAGGACAATTTCAGCTTCCTATTAAACATAAAATCCCAGGAGCTGTGAGAGGCCTTGTCATGCTGACAATGTAGCAAGTGCTGTTAGCAGCTGATCGGATCGATAAAACATCTGGATTATAGTGTTTTTGTTGTGTAAGCTTATATGATTTCTGCAAACCCATTAGTGGAAGGAAACGGCGCTCTAAGACACGTTGAATGTATGATATGCAAGAGTAACTCTTATGGTTTATATGCAAAAAAAAATTATTGCTCTATCTAATAAGGCCTGAATTAGAGTTCTGTGTCAGTCCTACATATGTAACTGGAAATCCCCTCTGAAACCTACATTTTAACATACGACATAATCTGACGTGCACCTATCGAGAAATATAGCTACATTTCAGGTAGGATTGTACAGTAATTACCGTGTAGGCTCCAGAGGTGAAAATCTGAAATCACCTCTGGGTCCAACACAGAACTCTAATTCAGGCTAATGTTCACCATCACTCAATTAGCAAGTGGACGTGGTATTAGGAGGCTAATTAGCATTAGCAAACTAATTAGCATTAGCTAAACTGGATGCATCTAAACCAGGGCTCTTCAACTCCAGGCCTCGGGAGCCCCTGTCCTGCAGGTTTTAGATGTGTCCCTGATCCAACACAGCTGAATTACCTCCTCAGTATGCAGTCAAGAAGTTCTCCAGAGTCCTGCTAATGACTTCTATATTTGACTCAGGTGTGTTGAAGCAGAGACACATCTAAAACCTGCAGGACAGGGGCTCTCGAGGCCTGGAGTTGAAGAGCCCTGATCTAAACATTATTACTGTTCCATAGACTAATTAGAACACTTTAGTTCGTCAGCAGATCAAAGTGTAATTAGTTTTATTTACTCTATAACACCTATACAAAAGGACAGGTATTTAAACAGGGTTAACAGCAGCAAAGGTGGTTCACTTCTTACTGGGGTATACCACCATAGTAACTTATGCTGCTCCAGAGCAGGTTAGGTTCCACAGATCTGAGCTTTGATCTGCCAAAAAACTGAAAAGATTTCAATGTCTCATTTATTAGGCTGTGGGACAGTAATCTTTAATGTTTAAATGGATCCAATTCAAGTTTGAGAAAAAACATTTTTTAGTCACCAAATTAACAGTTTGCTGCAGCAAACTGTTAATTTGGTTAATTTTTGGTTAATTTTTAGATCAGTATTGCATTTTGCTGGTCTATTTTTTATGTTCTTTTGCATTCATCATTTATTGACAATTTTGTGTCTCAAAAAAGGTTCTATTTTTACCTAGCTAAATCACTGACTTGAAGCTCAACATAGCTGGCTTACCCATTAATCTTGCTTCATAGTAAACCCCTCTGATAAAGCTATCTTTTTCCTCTGAAAAGTGACAATAACAAAAAGGTAAAGGGCAGTTTATGCTCTCTGTTATTGCCCTTGTGAAAAGCGGCGTGTGCTAAGCAATTTCAGCTTGTCCACTATTAGCTCGGCTGTTTTGGAGAAAAGGTCACACTATTGTCATAGCCTTAGCGACAAAAGCTTTAACACTGGCCAGAACTCAAGAACAATGTGACCTAGAATATTCAAATTCACACCGTAGATAAATCTACTAAAAATCTCGGATTAGTTTTAATCCCAGGGACCTTGACCTTAAGGTAAAGGTCAGAGGTCAAGTTCTACAAAAACTTTAATGTTGGCCATAACTCGAGAACGATGTGGCCTAGGATGTTAAAATTCACACCACAGATACACAATGTTTAAGCTAGACCAATCAAACTCCCCACACTTGTTCACTGACTTTACTGTAACAGCACTTTGACACCCCCTCCCCCTTCACCAAAACAAAACAGCCGATCGTTGACACCTGCTCAGCGTTGCTCTTGCTGTAACCTGGCACATGCAGGGCCAGCCGCTACATGCATTTCCATGATATTTCAATGGAGGAGCTCAGAGGTTCAAAGACATCAGAGAGGGAGTTTACTGTAACAGCTGGAAGAGATATGTTTTATAGCAAACTATGAAAAAACAAGTTATAATTTTTAGAGGAGGGTAGCGGTGTCAGTAGCTGCTTAAGTTAGAAGTTGGCTGAACAAAATATAACTACAGATACATTACACTTGTCTTACTGCCCCATCATTAATTTAACTGTCATTGTACTGCTGTCATCAACTTGGAAAACTGTACAGACTAAATGGTGGCTCCCTGGTCGTCACTCATCCTAAGACTGCAAAGTGAAGGAATGAGTCCATTTCAGGAAACATGGACATCTAAAAAAAACAAACATGCCTTTTAAGAAATTTTATGTTCCCAAATTGGGTTACAACTTGGCTGCTGTTTTTGCCCATAAACCAAGATGACCAAAAAGGAAAGAAAAAAAAATCCATCCTACCTCCCCCTGCCCTTACTGGCTGATGCACAGGGCTGTGGCATTGATTGTGCCCACATAAAGCCTACGCGCCACCTGTGCTGGCAGCCCAGACAGAGGGCTTGTTGTCACTAAAGCCCAGGCCAGTGTGGGCTTAACATGGGCATGCTGGAAAAGCTGCAGCCTGTAATCGCTGCTTTGCTGGATTGCAGCACACATACACAGTAGAGCAATGGTAAAAAACTAATGAGGAGGAGAGAAGAGGAGGGGCAGGTGGAGAGAACTCAACAAACAAACACAAAAATACAAGGCTTGATCCGTAAACTGTGTAACAGGCATGTAGGGAAGCAAAGGTGAAGCACAATAATGCTTACTGCTGTGTAAAAGCAAATAAAAGATTTATATTAATTTTCTACACAATGCCAGGTCAGTGGTGCTCTAACGAGCCACAGGGATTTCACTGTGAAATATGACACAAGCTACTGTGACTCTGATTTCAAACAGACCACAATGTCATGCAATGCTGTGTAATGTGGCTGTGATGGTATTGATCCTTTCCCCTCACAGTAATAATACATAACTCCACTTTGATTAGAAACATAACTGATTAATATATGATGCACTTCATTTTATTTTTATCTCAGCCAGACAATGCATGAGACAGCTGTGGGTACCTTTGCAGTCAGCAGTGCAGTTTTAAAAAATATATACATTTTTAAAATATGTATGTAGATTCTGATGCAACACAACAACAAGCTTGATCCTGCATGGCTATCATATTACTGTGGCATAACAGAAATGTTTGAACTGGGATAGCATTTCTACACCTGATGTGCAACAATGACAAGGACTCACGTGTGCGCAGGGAGGAAGAGTTCAAACCGACTGTATAATATTACCACCGGCAGACACACACACAGACCTCCAAATGGCACTCTAATACAGACAAATGGTTTTAGTAAGTAAACCATACACCACTGTGCTGCTTTCTTTTTTACTTTGACTCACAAGACTGGTCACAGGTCAGTAAATCACAAGTCATTGTTATTCATGCTGACAAATGAAACCTAAGAGGCTGGAAACCTGCATGCTTAAGCCACTGAGGAGGCTTCAGTGATGTAAACTATGCTGTCAGTTGATCAGGTTTAGCCTGTTGGCTAGACGACACCTGTCAGTCCATCCACCAAACAACTTCCCGAGCACAGCTTCACTGTGTCTCTTTATGGACACCAACTTATTTGAAAATTGGGTTATTTCTTCATTTAATTGACCTAAAGCTTAAATTTTGATGAGACCAATATTAAATGGCTAAACAAAAAGATATGCAGAAAATTCTAACACAGCAGTGCCTGCTTAAGGGGCAGCATGTGAAGCCCTGGCTGTGGTGAGGAGCTCACTGATCAGTTTTGAAACTTTTATTTTTACTGCAAAAACCCATGACATATTAAAAATATTACTAATTACTAGAATACGTTATGACTTCAGTGTTTGCTAAAAGTAAAACTATTTACTAATGTTTAATTCAATAGCAGTTTAAGAATTTTAAGCAATTGTTATGACGCTGAACAGAGCAGTTTCCAGTTTTTCTTATATTTGTGTGCAGAGACTGTGCTCTAAAGCTGCCACTTTCATGTTTAGTTAGCAAAAGTGTGCAGACAGAGCTCTCCAGTATTTACAAATATAATGTATTGTATTTATGATTGTATTTATTCCATACTATATTAAAATGCATCATCATGCAGCTAGAAATGGGATTTGGTCAGATCTGAAAAGTAACAATAATGGATGAATCTCGTGACGTCATTCAGGTGTCAGTCAACATAATGCAGTAAAGCAGACCTCCTAGCTGTCCACCTGCAGTGTCACACGTTAGGTCAGGGGTCGGCAACCTGCGGCTCATCCAGGCTTAATGTGCGGCTCATCCAGGCTTAATGTGCGGCTCATCCAGGCTTAATGTGCGGCTCTGTGTGGCTGGGGGAAGTAAATTATAAGTATCCAGTTGAAGTGCATTTTATTTTTCTCAGTTCGGTTTTTGTTGTAGTTTTAAATTGGAACATTAGTGTGATCTTGAAATATTAAAATAAAATCATTTTATTTATTTATTTTAGTTTCTCAATATATGTGTCACTCGCGGTAGCGCCTACCGGCTTCCGCTAGTATTTGCGGCTTTTCCGTGTAAACCGGGTTCAAATGGCTCTTTCCGGATTACGGGTTGCCGACCCCTGCGTTAGGTAGACACAATAAAAGGTTCTTCAGATTGAGAGTCATGTGAGCGTTAACTCAAGATGCATGCTGCAGTAATTTCATTTACAAACACATCGGTCAGGATCTGATGCTCAACAACAACGTTCTTCTACACATCTGGCAGGTCAGCCATCTGCTCTATGGACGTCCCCACCCAGTCCCCCCCAGTGACCAAAGATTTCACCCTTGGGTGCAAACACAGCGTTTCTCCTGCCACTGCCTCTGCTTGGACTGAACTGCCATGTTGTTTCCTAAGAAAAACATGTGATACACACCCTTGGAATGGACTGGACAGGCATACACATAGTGCTTTTCTGCCCTTACTGACCACTCAAATATGCTTATCACCTATCATTTCTCTCAGATTACTGCTATCAAACTGCAGCTGTGTTACTGATTACTTACACCCTTACTGGGTCTGCTTGTTTCAAAATGAACTGCCTGTGAAAGTGAACACCGCCTAATCATAGCTTAGGGGCAGGTCTTTCCACAATGACCGGCACCCTTTGACATTACAACAGCTAGCCGTGGAAAGAAATCCATTTGTGACTGCAGCTTTAAGGAACAGATTTTATGCACAAAAAAGAAATTTCTTTGATATAGCAAATACATAAAAGGGGAAAATAAGGGGTATTATAGACATTTCTTAAGTTCAAGGGCAAATTAGAAGACTTTTCAAGAGTTAGAACAACAAGTCTACTGTATTGCTGTTTTACCCTCTCCCCTGTGTGTTTGTATCACCCAAGGGGTAGGTTAATTTCTACCAGGGACAGCTGTGCCTGTTGACATTTAATAGGAGATCAGCGAACTCTCCGCGTGTGCCTGTGCGCATGAGTATGTGGCTCTCTTTCTATGAGGGCTGGTGCCAGTCAGAGAGAACCATCACACTTTTGAAGTGTTTAAGGAAATCCCCTCCTATTCTCAGAAAAACATCCACATTGATTCACGCGGGGAAGAAGAAGAAGAAGAAGAAGAAGAAGAAGAAGAAGAAGAAGAAGAAGAAGAAGAAGAAGAAGAAGAAATTCCCTAGCGTGGCAGTGTAATAACACTCCTTTATGTGAATGTCAGGGACTGGTCATTTGGTAAATGTTGAAAGCTGCCTGTAGATGTAATACGGTTAAATAAACTAAGACGATGAATATCAACAGCAAAGAAAAGGAGGTTTTTTTGCTTTTTAAAAGGTCGCAGTTTAAAATAAAATGTGACCCCTTTGAAGACGAGGGACAATCTGAGTGCTTGGGTTTATACTGCTACTCAGCCTTGGCCTAAATCGGTCTTAGTGTTTGAATCAAACTACTGTGCTTTTTTGGTGATTTTTTTCCCCCCCTAAATAGAAAATACTAGTGAGCACTTTCCATACTAAAAACACTCTGATCACATCTTTTGTCAGAAGAAATTATAAATACCACGTGTTTTTGTAGGAAACAGATTAATATCACATTTTAAGAACATTATTATAAAATGATGTTTTTATACTTGTCACAGCACTGTAATTGTGTGTTCTGTGGTCCACTAACCAAAACTTGTACATGTGCTTGTAGTACAGAACAAAGGATGAGGAACACTGACACCAAGGACAGAGAAGTGAATACTCGCATAAATACTGAATACACATTTTCTTCTTTGGTGGTGCTTAACCATTACTCAACCAAATGCTTTTGTCATTTTTTGACACCTAATTGCCTAAAATTAACTTATTAATAGTGCTCTACTGAGTATCCACAGGTTTTCTTTACAATCCATAATAGAAAATCCTTCTATTATTATTTTGTAGTCTAGTGTTCCACTGGATTTGTGGGTTATGGATGGATGCGAGTATGTGTGGATACAAAAGGAGGTGTGCCTACTTTTATTAAATTTCTAAATAAGAATACAAACTTTTTGAAAATAAATAATGGATTTTTTTTTTTTTTATTCAACTGTCTCTCCAGTCAGGACCTCATACAGCAGAAGTGCCATCTCCACCATCTGAAATGGCAGGAAGAGGCAGCAGTCCCTATTCTGCTCTATTCAGCAGCATAGAAACCGCTTCTCCAGCTGCCACAGATTCTGGAAAAATTCACATAAGACTTCAAGAGTAGAAGAGGGCTGCCGTTGCTAGCTGCACTCCACAATGGTGGAGTTGAGTATGACCACAGGACGAGAGACTCTCTGGGGAGCAGCTCAATGACACTGTTGGCTGCCACAACAACCAGGTCTGCCTGCTGGTGAGAAAACTGCTGAGCGGCAACTGCAGTGTAAACATAACAGCAACTGGACTGGCCATGGATGAAAAATAAAAATTGGCTTTGAGGAAAAAAAAAATGCTAAAAAGGAGTCTCAAAATATACTTTTTATACGAGCAACCCATCCAAGTAGCATCATTTCTGGGAAACACCATTTTGAATTAAACAAGTAATTTAAATGCATTAACGCTGAATTTACTAGCAGCCCTACTTTATTAAGATTTAAATCTTGCAAAACAGCGAACAGAAACGATGCTGGATAATCTACTTTTTTCACACAGCTTATGTTTTGACGTCCTTTTTGAGAGTCTTATTATAAAAAACAGTCTCACGTCAACCAAACTGAGATCAGTATGCTCAACAAAATCTGGCTAATGGAGCGATACTAGGAGAAAATTCAAACGTACCCAGCCCTTCTACTACTCATCATTGCGTATTTGTGACCAATCAGTTTTGGTTGAGTCAGAGGTAAAACCCTTCAGTAAAGCATTAGTGTTGACACTAATGCCTCTGTTAGTATTCTCACACCAACAAAAAAGCCAGACATGTTCAAATGGCTGTAGATGGAAAGGGAAAGTGAATGAAAGGAGATGGATAGTTGGACATATTGAGGGCTCACATCTGGAAGCTTTTAGGGCCAGATCCCTCCAATTCCTGCAATAAAATTTCCTATGCACTGCAAAAAAAAAAAAAAAAGCTGAACATGAAGCCAACTTACTACAGTCTAATCTTGCAGGCGCAGTACAATTACTCATACACAAAGAGAAAACAACACCCTTTATGTCACCACTCATGTCAATCCACATGTTTATGGTATACTGACATGCACATCCACACTGGGCTCATTCATTAGCATAAGTTGCTTAGCTGTTAACAGCTGATCATCTCTCTCCTATCAACATTCCTTAGCCTTCAGCTCAGAAATCCTTACCCCAAATCTCATTTAAAAGTGTATAACTTCTCTTAGAATTAGAGCCGAACCATATTTACACAAAACAGAAACAAGATTTTACTTCTTCTTTTGGATCAGGCAACTGCTTTGACATTTTCGGCTGTCTTCAATCGCCAAGCTAAACTTTATTTTTAAAGAAATGTCAACTTTTGTTGAGCATTTGAGCCTGGGGCTATCGCCCTCCACTGTGTGTACTGTACAGAGTTTTTGAAAAAGGAGCAGGGATTATAAAAGGTTAAACGACAGTAGAAGCAACTTAACTGTGCTGCATTCCAAAGTGGCAACGCCAATGTTGCAGCATTAGTAAGACAGCACTTAATTACTACAGCTACTTAGTCTAAGACAGGGCTGACAGTCTTCCATACTGGAGCCGTCGGGGCACAACAACAGCCCACTAGCTACAACTTTCTTACCAGTTAATCCTCGAACACTCAAAATTCAATGTATACAAAAGCTCGAGACTCTTTATATTCTAATTAATGACAACTTAAGCTAAGAAAAACGGCGGCTGAATAAAAAGGTGTGCCTGGTGTCCAGAACCGGGCAACGCTAGCACGTAAAGCGGGCCTTTCTTGTCACCCCGCATCAAAATAAAACATAATGGAGTATTAGGGGCTAACACTGCACAAAACAAGACTACATATATAGAACACGGTCGGGAACTCACCCTCTAAAAGCCTGGAAATCAGCGAGTCCACGTCCAACTCCCCCTCCGCCATTTCTGTAACAAACAGCTCTGCCCGCCGCAGTCTGAAGCAGGCAAGGCAGGCACCGCCTCAGCGCACAGAAATCGCGCCTCCTACCATCCAGGCCTCCCGTTTAGGACCATTACGCTACTTTAAATGCCTCTCGGATATCCCAGAATCTAGTAAAGAAAGTAGTTATTTTGTTGTAACTAACTGGAACGGATAAAGAGTTATTGAAATCGTGCTTTCCATTTATTTCCGAAATGAATTTGTGAATTCTTGTTATTTGTCGGAAACAGGTAATATTAGTGTTTAGAAAATGTGGGTGCTCAGAGAACCCTTGTAGAAACAGATGGTCACTGACTTATTCAATGCATTTTCTTGCTTTTTACCTGTGATTTTCGATCACATTGAAGGCATCGGCATCTCCAAGACATTTTACAGCAAGTTACTGTAATTTAAAGAACAATCACAGCAATAACAATGTTTCTTTAGATGCTATTGTGTTTGTTGGCCATTTTATTGGAATAAAACCACATTTACAGTGAGTAAATATGGAAAGGTTTTCGTTTTCACCATTTTCTGTCAAAGAACAGATGTACAGCAGCACCTGATTTATTCAACTCCGGCGCCCCCTGCTGGTTACAACATGTCAGACGTTTAAGCATCATAGTTGTTACTTCTCGATTAAGAGAGCAAACAAAACAGGATTCCTTTACCTTCAAATAAACTACAACAACATTGTTGAAATAATAGTTGATTAAAAAAGAGTTTGGAGCCCTATCGTGTTCATCACACAGCTTTAAATAGGCACTGGTGCAACCACCAAAGCAGAAACTTGTAATGTAGGACAGTGCGTGTAGGACTGTTCTCAAAAACACTGTAGCTGGTAGACTTGAGAGTGGATCTTGTGTCTGTTTACAGAGGAAAATCCCGAGAAGCGACAGACAGAAAAAAGTGAGTTAGATCTTAATCTTAGACTCTTCCAGGTTATGACTAAAACCAAAAGTTATGTTATTGCCTCTCCCACCCACTTATTTTTCTGGTTGTTTCAAGTGCGTCACGGGGTATTTCCGCAACTGTTTTGAGTGGGTGGTGGCAAGTTGCACTGCAGAGAGAAGGCAGAGGGCTGCATCTGCGTAAAGGTAGCCACAATGCCGGAAACGACACAAATATTCTCTTCAAAACAAGAGCATACAACGTCTCATGGCCAACTGCTTGTCCATCACAGACGAAAGCCCTGAAATAAGTTACGTACGAATTATAGAAACTTCTCATATTACCAATGTTAAACAATTAAAAAAAATAATATTATTGTTATTATTATTATCACAATTCTCATGTAGTAATGTGATTATGCTATAACTATAATGGCACAGCAACAGCATGAAGACTAAACCGAAATTAATCTATATTATTCTTTAACGATGACCCAAAAAAATGCATGAAAACAAACTATTGTTTACTTGGAGACTTATTAAAGGCTGCCTAGTATGTGTTGTCTTTTTGTTTGTTTGTTCAGTTCAGATCTATTTCCGTTGTTTTGGAAATGATCAAAAAATATATTTTGCCATTTCTTGATCTTTCAATTCAATACACTATTTATTTGATATTTGGGGTCTAAATCTAGTAGATATAATTACTAGGTATTATCAGCAAATAGTTAAGACAAAGACAAATTAGACAAATGCCAACTCTATGTGAGACAGACGTCTCATAAAGTAGCACTTTCACGTACAGCGCAGTTGCTGCAACAGGTGAAGTCACCATGTTGACTCTGTATTGCACAAAAAAGCAAACACAAAGTTGCAGCACATTGTTCCTCAAGTAGGTCTCGTTATTTCTGCGCTGTCCTTACCGGAAAACTCGTGAGCATGAACGTACGGCTTTACTAACTGTACAGTCGTACACAGACGTGGGTGGAGTGAAGGAGGCGACAGAGCAGCTCTGTCAAGAACTTCGTGGAGTCTGTAGTGCCGTGTTTCTGCTTCATTTAGCTAAAAAAAAATAAAACTATTCAGAAATAGCGGGGGATATTGAGGAACGTGAGTCGGACTTGGACACAGCCATGGACCGTAAGTGGAGCTGCTTTTATTTACTCATGTCAGGCACGGGAGGTGAAACTGTACAAGGAGTTGTTTTTGCGCACAGGGGAAAGCCCCGCTATCATTGGGTTTTGCGCCAACAGGAGGAGTCTGCTCCCGGATAGTAAGCTAGCGTACAGACAGAAGTTTGACTTAACTTTGGTTTATCGCATACATGTGAGATATCCGAGGGAAACCTGATATGAAACTAAATAAATCCGTCCGCGTGTGTACAGCTCAGCTAACTCTAGCGAACCGAACAGCCCGGCGCTGCAGAGAGGCCTGTGGGGCCAGTCTGCTCGGGAGATTTCCCTCCAGCGACTGAAACTTCGTCTCGCCATTTAATGTTTTTCTGTTTGTTTGAGAATATATTCTTTATGAATCACACTCCCAACAGCTTGTCAGTCAGTCTTAATAATACATATCAAATCCGGCATGGTTAAAACCACCACATAGCATTCGTTTCAATAATTTTTTAAAATCTGTTATTTAATTTGGTCATGCTGCTAGCAACCGCCCACCCCGGCTTTAATGGACAAAAGCGATTCAGATAAATTGTGGTAATAAGCGCTCTGTTTAGCGGGACACGTGTGTGCAGATGCAATGAGTATTTTGCAAAGTTTTAGAAGCCGCCTTCGTTTCTATTTTATTCTAATTGTACCTTTGCCTTTAGGCTAAACCATAAAACAGCGAGATTTTATAATGGAGTTCTGCTGACTTCCTATGTTTAAAGTGCAGCCACACTTTACGCACGTTATAACACATGATTCTGTTTGTTGATAAGCGTGTCTTATCTCTGTCTTGAACGTGGATATTAAAAAATATGACAAACAGCCAACATCTGACTAAAAGTCATAAAAAAAAGTATGACCCTTTGGTCAGTTCAAGTGAAAGTGAAGCAAACAATAATATCAAAAGCCTCGGCTGTGATGCGTTTAATGTTACTACATTTCATCATTAATGAGCTTGTAGAGATTGTGGTTATTTGCTTTCACTTTCACAACATCCAGACTCAGTAAGTAGAAAAGAGTGTCTTTCACATAAGTGGTCAAAGTGTATTAATTACAGTTAGTTAGTTAGTTCTTACTTACTTACTGACTTACTTACTGACTTACTGACTTACTTACTTACTTACTTACTTACTTAAGCCATGACTGTAGGACTTTATATAGCCTCTAGATTTGTCACTGTCCTCTCAGAGCCTAAAAATCAAGAATAATGTATTTGGTCTGAGGCTAGAAAGCAGACATGTTACAGCTTGGAAAGCAGAGTACTCAAGCTTTTAAGCTGAACCAGTCCTGCCTGCTGATGGGTGGAGCTTTGACCAATTCACCCTGTGTGTCACACCTTGCTTATTGCCTGAAACTGGAAGTGCTCCGTGCACTAAAGGCTTCCAGCAACAAAGCGGGTAATCTGACACCAATATAAAAAGCCCTGCCTGACATTGTTTGCCTTTTTCTTAACTTCTCTGGAGCTTTATAGGCAAGTGGTTTCTGACCACCAGAGATTATATTTAGCTGGGAGGCCCTTGTATCTCAGCGGCCTTCGACCTTGTTGGACGCCGCACTCTCCTGTAGATTTCCACCCTGACCTCAACACAAATGACAAACTCTGACTAAACCACAAATATGCACGGAATCTGTCGTTTATTATTTTTGTCATCTGCACCACCACTGTGCACTCCCTCATTGAAGACATAGATGACAAACCTGTACTTTATCAAAGTAAGTTCATTTAATTTCCTTTCTTGTTTCTGTTCACCACAGCTACATATGGATGGGGCCTTACCCCTCTCAACCAGGGTAAGAGCACTTTGCTTTTTTAAAATAATTACTGATCTTGTCTTCAGAGATTTCACGAGTAAACATTTCTACCCTCTGCTGTAATGACAATCGATAACCAGGCTGTGTCTGTGTTGACACATTGATAATTGAGCAAAGCAGTGTTTCACAATGAGGACACGATGCTTTTGTTTTCCTAAACAGCCCCCTTCATAGAGATTATCGAGCAGCCAAAGCAGAGGGGGATGAGGTTTAGGTACAAATGTGAGGGACGGTCTGCTGGCAGCATTCCCGGAGAGAAAAGTAATGACACCACTAAGACCCACCCAGCAATCAAGGTCAGTTGTCACAACTTGTTGCATTTTCTAGGTATGATCCATGAAATATATTTTACATTAAAGTTAATATGCTTTGGTGAAAGTGTGGGTAAACTCGGTGCATAGAGTCATATTGTACTACCACACTCACTATTTCCATAGTGACTCATGTACGTCAACTGTACACGCAGGATGGAGGTCAGTGCTGAATAATTTCTTGCTGCAACTGAAACATCTTTGTTTCGTGTTTACTTTCAGTAACAAACTGTATAACTGGGGGTAGCTAAAATAATTATTTAACCAGCTGCTAGATTTAAAAAAATAAATACATTTGAAGTGAAGTAAAACAGTTATCTCTTTTCCTACAGGAAATCCAAAATTGCTTATAGTTAACTCTAATTTTTCTAATGATTGGTCAGGTAAGGATTCACGAGAGGACATCCTCCTCCAATGGCAGCTGTTTACAAAGGATAACCAGGCATTAGAAGTTTAGTTATATCACAGCAGAAACGTACATGTTCGTTGTATACTTGTGTGCATTGACAATAAAGTTCAATCTAATCTAATCTAATCTAATGTGCGCATAAGAAGCAGCTGGTTTTGGTGCTTGATGGTGGTTGCTTGCAGGTGGTTGTTGCTAGAAATTCTTGGCTGTTGCTCATGTCATGTGGTAAAAACAATGGCACATGTTGTAAAGTGGCATTCACTCCAATTGAAATCCCCCAAAATTAAAAAAAAATGGAACTATTACTGTCGTGTCGATTATTTCAGTTGAAAACACAATTTCCAGAAGAAAACGTTTTTCCCACAAGATGCACATTTTTGGGCTAAAATTTAATTCTGCACTATGTGATGAGTGCCTCCCTGAAAGAAGTACAGAAAGTGGGAGTTCTTGAGTATTTAAAGTTCTTTGACCAGCCCACTGGCTTGATTTGTTTTTTTCTCATTGTGGGCACTGACCTCTTGTTTTGACCATATTTGGATGAAAGAATGGAGTGAAGTTATTCGTTACCGCTAAAAGCTTGGTTCACAAGGTATATGTGTATGGATGCAGTGCACAAACACAAATATTGACTACTTAGTACTAAGTAACAATCTAATAAAATACTAGAATTTCATTCACCACAACTGGCGCACGGACCTCTTGGATGGGCAGTTAGTACAAATAGCTTAACATTAAGTCATATTATTTACATAAAAATGCCCAAGAAGGCATCAATACCATAAACATGTTTGAAATGTCCAGTTCATGAACTTGAATTAGTGGGGTGAAGCCTAGCAGACAGCTAACAGCCTAGTCAGCGCCTACTTGTCCCTCAAAGCAACAGCACCGCTAATAATGCATGAGAGTAAGGTTAATATGAATTTAATGGAGGACTTAAGCTGTGGAAACAAAAAAATGATTTCAGTCAAAACTAGCAACTAGTTACAAAGCAACTATGCTAGTTTGGCTATCAAATAGTTGCAGTTAATGCAGTTTTAGTAGTAAAAGGCTGTCTAGTAGCCATCGACTCTGGTTGCAGCAAGGGCTGTTACAGGGCAACCCATGTACATCTAGAACTGTTGTTATGTTTAGTAACCACTCTTAACTTTGGCTAAAGTCACTCTTCAAAAACACCTAGCCTTTCTATAGCATATATAACGATTACCTGGTTTGTGAGCTTTCTTGCTGATAGTTAGACTTGTTGACTGATGTCTGTCTCATGTTGGTATGCTAAATATGCAGCCAGAGCCAGCTGCCAGAAAGCTTAGATGAACGCAAGAAATCAAAGAAGAGAAAACCGCTTTCTACAAGTAGAAAAATCTGCCAGCACCTTCAGAGTAAAATCATCAAAGTGTAAAAATATGCTGGGAGTGGGTGCGAGCAAGATGGAAGACTGGAGGAAATTACTTTTCCTGACTAAGAAGTGGCCAGGTACATAACTCCTTGTAAAATGAATGTGATAGTGGTGGTATTATGTATTAAAGAAATTAATGAATGAAATAGTTAAGTTTAGTAAGTTGGTTTAAGCAGTGGACAGTGCTGTGGGACAGACCAGTCCTCCTCCCACCTTGAGTGCCCTTAAGCGTGCACCTTCTTATCAGTAAAACTCATTTTTCTATGGACAGGTGCACAACTACAACGGCCCCCTGCGTGTTCGCATCTCATTGGTAACGAAGAACGCACCCTACAAGCCTCATCCTCACGAGCTGGTTGGGAAAGATTGCAAACATGGCTACTACGAGGCCGACCTGCAGGAGAGACGGATACACAGGTACGACTGGTTTGCATGTGAAGGGGACGTGAGACACTCGAAGAAAACCACAGATTCAGGCCAACACAAAGTTGAGTTTATCAGCGACTGGCCTAGATAAGTCCTTGATCAGTTCTGGAAAGTGACGTGTACTGTCACTATGGTAAAACTATCCCCCAGCTTCATGTTGGGTGTGGAGATGAGTAAAATATTAACAGAATGCCTAACAAAGAGTTGACTTTTCCTCTGCAGGTTTTGTATTAAAATCAAAATAAAATTTCCACAAGTTCAAAAAGTAAATAGATCCTTCCTGATTCGGATCTAAACAGAGTGCCAATACTGACTGATAAGATATGTTTAAATTTACTGAGCCAGGAAGAGATGACGTTTAATCTTTATCGCAGGAGTGACAAATCTCAAACAAAAGCAGCTTGTACTGCAGACAGTTGATAGCATTGTGACTTAACATGACTAAGTGCACTCGTTTATGTTAGGTTGTTTTCCACATTGAACAATTCATATCTTGATCATTGGTCTAGATCACCACACAAGTTATAAAAGGGTTACAGCCAAATTACACAGTTGTTTATCTCCAGTTACAGACTCACTAGAGTCTAAATCCTTAAGCTATCATGTTAAATATAACCAAATAAGATGTAGAATAGGGATATTGTCTTTTACGCGAGAGGAAATATAATTTATTTTTTAAACATAACTACTATGTCATGTTTTTACTATAGCATTATACATATTTTACATAAAACAAACAAAACACATCTGTGTACCAGGAACTGCTTTTTTTAATCGTTAAACTATATTTGACTTTGGCTTAAAAAGTTGTTATGGTCATAATAAACAGGCTTAATTAAAGTAATGATATTATAATAATATTAACAATAATGGTGACTTCATCTAGTAAGTGGTCATTACTTCATCTTACTTTATACAAGGATTGAGTTGGATTTTTTTATGCAGGCACTGTACACAGTCAGTTCAAACACACACTGTGAGGACAGCATAAAGAGAGGGATTTACTAGAGTAAGAGGATATGGGGCACAATTCAAATCAGCAAATAGTTCAGGAGGTTGTAGTGTAGTGTCCACTGGTTTGTCGACAGAAATGTAAAGTGGGTTAAAAGATGAGGGCATGAAATGTTTTGCTGGTTTCTAAACTATTGTAATATGTGTTTTTAGTGCACAAAAAGGGAAGTGTTTATCTACGTACCCTCAGCTCTCCTAAACCGTCTTCTCATCCTGCAGATGTGGTCAGCTGATGATGATGATGCTTCAGTATTTTTAAATGTGACTTTTCATGGGAGCCGAAGTATCAAAAGTGGAAGTGCAAAGCAGATTAAAGATGTTGTTAGTGGAGCAAAACAGTATTTCTCAGCAAAACCTGTATTTATTACTTAACAGTACATCAATATTTAAGTTTTTTTGTTTGTTTGTTTTGTTTTTTCTTTGTTTTCAGTTTTCAGAACCTGGGTATACAGTGTGTAAAGAAGAAGGATGTGAATGAGGCCATCACCTGTAGACTGCAGACAAACAATAACCCCTTCAACAGTAAGTGGCCGGCAGTTAGAGATGAGTGTACACCACAAAACTCTTTCTGTCTTCCTCTGATATTTCTGTTATTATTTTGAAGAGTTCTTGTGCTGCGTAGAGAGAGTTCTGCTTGAAATCAAAGGCTGTTATTTAGCTGATGTCTTACTGTAGTAGAATGAATGTCTGACTGATAACAGTAGGGAGATGGGTTAAAAATAACAACTTTAAAGGGTTCTTTTTTTGTAAGTCATCAAATTTCCCATTACTATCAGTTACCACCTGCTACAATTTTGTTTGCTTGAAATAACAAAACGATTGTATTTGGCATGTGTTTACATTAACTAATTATGTCCTTCAAAGGACTTAACAGTGCTTAACAATTGGATTACTGGCCTCTTCTAATGCAAAAACTCTGCTTTAAATCCTGCTTTTACAAAGCTCTGGTGTGGTCATTTCTTATCAACACTGCCCAGATTATACTTCATGTTTGTTACTGAGGCAACAGTGGGTGGTGGCTGCATACTGAACAGTAGCATGACAGGATGTGGTGCTTTGCCCGAGTGCTTTGTTGCCTTTTGTGCACCACGCCCTTTTCCTTCTCTGTCTTGGATACAGTTCCTGAGGCTAAGGTGTGGGAAGAAGAGTTTGACCTGAATTCAGTCCGGCTTTGCTTCCAGGCCTCCATCACTCTGCCTGCAGGGGAGCTTTTTCCTCTGGAGCCTGTGGTATCACAGCCCATCTATGACAACAGTGAGTTGAACACACGCACACAGAAATGCATATGCCCTAAATTAGACATCAGCTGATGCACATATTTATGTTATATTAATAATATTAGGTAGGAGCTGTTTATGCTAAGTATAAAGTATATAACCTATAAGGTACTGTACTGCAGCCTTCCATGCCCCAGACGCTCTCTGTTCCTCTTTGCAAATTATTGTTTCCTGTCAGTTTGAAGGTATTTACAAGAAATAGCCATCATCACCCCTCACATCACTAAAGCTATCCCATTTGTCAGCAGCTCAGAATAACTTGAGGATCAAATACATGCAGCTGTCTTGTTTCTCCAAACATCTGAATAATTTAAACATTTCAAAATATGATATCCATTACTTAATTTAAAATAGTCTGTCTTTCAAAAAAGAAAAAAGAAAAAGAGAATTTTATAGTAAATCAGAAGAGTACAAGTGATCACGAAATACTTCAGAATAAAATTCAGACATTAGCCACCCAAGTACTGAAGTGTCAGCCACAGCCACCTCACAGCAGTTCATCGGTTTCATGACTGCTTTTTCTATCTTGCAGGGGCTCCAAACACAGCAGAGCTAAAGATCTGCAGAGTCAACCGCAACTCTGGAAGCTGCAAAGGAGGGGATGAAATCTTTCTTCTGTGTGACAAAGTGCAGAAAGGTACTGTGTTACTGTACTGATACTGAAAGGACTCGATGGCACACACCACAGCTAAACCTACACTTTCATATTGAACAATCCATAAATAGAACTCAGGACTGACTAAGCAGATGTACAGCTTGTGATAAATATAGGCCGTAAAAGGTGTAAACCCTTCACACTTGTAGAAGACGAAGAAGTGGGCTCTAAATAGAAACATGAGTCTTATAGTAAGGTAAATTGTGTTAGGTAAACAGGTTTTTTGTGAAGGAAGACACCTGAAACACTTTAATTAAAAAAGCAAAACATTTAATGTATTAAAGAATCAGAAAAAATATACACATGGCCATGTGGGGAACTCAGAGTAAGAGTGAGCTCTCTCTCTCTCTCTGAGCCCGTGTTCCTGTCTAACCAAAACATTTTTA
>JASGAU010368496.1:0-14182 GCA_030220045.1 Australoheros facetus
AGTGACTGTGTGGGTGGGCTAGTCCACACCAGAGGGGTATAATGTGAAGAAAGTTCAATACAGCCAGGATTACCTCTGTTAGCTGGGTCAGTCAGAGATGCTAGCAGGCAGGGCCAGTCGGAGATGGGTTTTTTTTGTCACGGATAATGGTTATCATGATGGTAGTTATCAACCTTCTCTGTTAAGCTGAGCTTTGTGCTTCAGGCTCTGTGCACACACACATAAAAAGGGGCATGCCATGCATAAAATGATCCCTATGAGTGCAGCCTACTTCAAGTTATCACACGTTATGTTGTCTGATGATTAATGGAAATGGTGATAAAATCTACAAAGAACATAAAAATATAACAGTAAAATGCAACACTGTTGTAAATAAGACACAAGTTTAATGCTGCAAAAAATCATTGATCTTTGGATTTAGTGCACAGAGCAGAAAAATAATCATTTTAATTCAAGTTAATTATTTTAACGCAGAGTAAGCTCTTGGTGCTGCTAATGTGACAACTGCACATTAGAGCTCAGAAATGTTACACTGGATACATAGTAGCTGTAATTCCAGCAGTGTAAAACAGAATTACTGTAGATTGCCATCAAATATAAAAACATTTATACATTTTCTGGATCACCAACTGAATACATGCAAATTCCAGTGACAATATGATGCACAGTTTGCATTGCTTCATTTGTAATGCTGGTAAGTAGTATAACTTAACAACTTGCACATTTAAAACACATTCCCCCAGCAGAGAATCTATACCGCCCTTAAAATGTGCTGTAAATAAAAGGATTAGTGAAAACGTGGCACTTCCAGACAATTCTAAACCAAAACTCCCAACCAGCTTACATGTTCAGCATGATACCACAGTGATTTAGCCAGGAGAAAAGAGGGTCACGTTTGTGACAGAAAACTCTGATTTTAAGCTCGACATAGCCCACTAACCCATTAATCTAGCTTCATAATACACCCCTCTATTCATAGCAAGAGCTGGCGGAGCACACTTTCCTGATAGTTTGGAATAAACCTCTGGTTATCTTTTCTTTTTGAGTTTGTTCACATCATATTATTAACCAGTTTTAAGGTCTAAAGTAAAGCTAGCCGAGTTCATATATGGTGTTAAACCCATGTGTGACTGATGCAGGTAAGCATCTGTCACCCTTTCATTGTTATGGTTTTTTTCAGGCTAAACTGTTTCTGGCAATGAATATTTAAACCCTTGTCAGATGTTTTGGATCCACAGAACTTTCTACTATTGCTACAGTATTCCACCAGACAAAAGTATAGATTTTTTAATTAGATTTCTTTTTCATCTCTTTCAACAAGTTTTCCCCCAACCATTCAGCAGCGGATTATTATAATTTCTACTTGCATAAAATTAATATTACATTAAAAATGTGACTTTCAGATCACAAACACTCATATCGGTCAATTCTGAAAACGTTTTGAAGGTTTTATAAGTAACAAAATGTTATAGACAGAAACCTGTCTAAAACATACATAAGCATCAAATAAGGTAGCAGTGTGAGAAAAAAATGAACATGGACAGCAAAAACTGTACAGTGAAAAATGCGCAGAAGGAAAACAGATGGGAGAAAAACTGCAGCAGCTATTCTACCTGTTGGCAGTGGTAATGCAGATGAAAACAAGGTGTAAAGATATATGTGGATATAACCTGCCACTCAGTATAACTGTGATCGTTTAAAAGGACATAAAAATATATGTTAAAACAAAATACACACAGACATGTAAAAAAAACAAACAACAACAACAAAAACGAGCCTTAATTGTGATTAATTATCATATGACAACATGTCACATGGACTTAAATGCAGTGTTTGCATGGGCGTGGCTTAGTGTGTTTGGGGAGTGGCTGGCTTGTTCACACGTTTTGCCTTGTTCATCACTACGACAGGCAGAGCCGAGGGCTGAACGGAGATACTCGGTGTAGTACATCACATTCACTAATTGCACCATCTGTGGAGTGTTGTTCAGCTTGTTGTACAAACGCTGTATTTAGCAGATGGGTTCGCGCGGCCAGCTAACTGCTTCTTCCTCAAACTGCTTCACCAACTAGTTTTGCAAGTTGGAGAAATAAACTTTTGCGACGCGCGGCGGAGGACACGGGCGCGTTTTTTGAGCGCTATTCAGACGCGCGGACTTTATTTCGTGTTATTTATCACCACTTTCCCAGAGTTTTCATTCTCTCCCCCCCTGCGTCTGAAGGAGGAAAAAGGAGGTGGACCCACGCTCACTCGCCGGTCTCGTGGCTTCTTTGTATACAGCAGCAGCTGTGTGTAAATGCATGGGCACACAAGCGTCTGCTGCTCTTTGAGGTACAGCTTCCTAGGCTCAGTCCAACCTTCACGTGGAGTTCCACAGAAATGAAGCGACTGAACAAGGTGTAAAGGAGGAATATCAAAACTTTACCTGTTTCCCCCCTCTCCCCCTTTACCGTAGTATCTCGTTTACCCTAACAAAGCTTGGGTCAGTTTCGCCGCCTTTCTTTCTCCATCTCTCTGTGTGCTTGGATTGTAAACGGCAGAAACAAATTGAGCTCCGTGCAGAGCAGGCTACAGCTACAGCTGCGCGGCTCCCTCACACATCATGGATGTAAGATTTTATCCGACTGCCGGTGGAAATTCTATTCCAGGAGATCCACCAAACCTGGATTTTGCCCACTGTTTGGGATACTACAACTTCAATAAGGTGAGTAATCCCTCCCGTTTCGTGCTGTAGTCTTGTTTTCTGTGGTGCGACCACGTTGGAGCTGGAACCACGAGTGCACCGTTTTTACCTTTTTATTATTGAAACTCTGCCCAACATTAAGTTTAATTAGAACTGCCTGCACTTACTTCCTCTTTCCATGACTCATAGTTGTCTTTCCGCCTAATCAGTACTTTCCTCTTTTGCCGCAAACTTTGTTGCTGTTCACTAGGAAAGGAAATGGGAGCACAGGACAAGTGTAGCGGCACAGTGTTACTTTTTGGCCAGCTCGGACCAGCCTCGCCGCACTGCTAAACTCTCACCAGAGTGATGTGCTCCACAATCATGGGCGCTGTTGGCTTTAGGGTTTCATGTTCCTTAACATCCTATCAGCCTACATTACAGGTCAGATGTGATTAAAAATAAGATACAGTGTAGACCGTTAAGGACCTGTTCTTCTTCATGACCGTCCACCTCGTACAGTTAAATAGAATGATAAAGAAATCGTTGCTTGTCTTTTGGTTAACTGCTGTGTATTTTGCCTTATTTTCTGTATGCAGCCACCTTCAGCTCATGCTGCTCACGGGATTTTCAGGCAGTGCTTAGAATGAACTCTAA
This sequence comes from Australoheros facetus, assembly GCA_030220045.1. Classification (NCBI taxonomy): domain Eukaryota; kingdom Metazoa; phylum Chordata; class Actinopteri; order Cichliformes; family Cichlidae; genus Australoheros; species Australoheros facetus. The sequence continues at coordinate 3,320 of JASGAU010368496.1, forward strand.
GTATCATATTCCTCATTAACATTTAGAAAAACATGCACACGCAGAAAGAGGAATAGACAGCTCACTATCTGTTCAGTATGAATGTGTTTATTATCAGCATTGCGCTGTTTTGTGCACTTATCTTACCCATGGCATCAGTTAAACTCTTGACTGTCATACTGTGCGCCACAGTTTTATCTGCCCACTGCCAGGTTGCATGGTGTATTTGCATTGTTTACATGTTGTTTTGTTCACTTCCTCATACTTGTATACAAGCAGGTCTGTGTCTGAGCTGTGAGTAAGAATATCCCTGAAGTTTAATAACTCTCCTAAGCAGAGCTTAGGTAAAACACAGTTGATGGTTTGTGATATTTTGTGAGTGATGTAATACTTGCAGTGTTAGGCCTGTGATCAATCAGCATCTTGACTCTCACCTATCGCAGCAAGAGAGAACAACATTGTGGCAGTCAAAAATAACACAACTACTGCTAGTGTTTTTTTTATGAAGTCTAAACAATGGTACTTCCTACATCCCCCACCCCTCCAAAGAAACACACACACACACATAGACAGACACACTACCCCCTTCCCAAATTATTCAGCCCTGTAATGCAGCTCTGTTTGGAATCTGATGCTGCTTAAAACAGTTACCAGGTTTGTCTCAGTGTTTCATCAGCTCTTTGTCATTTGGCCAAGTTGTCATATATGCCCAATTTCATCATGTCTTCATCAGCCTCAAGAAACTTTAACCACATTGCTTTGAATTGGTGTAAGAGTTGAAGTGTGATTTTATTCTGCTCATAAAATCCCCGGGTCAAGTGAAATTTTCCATCTGTAACAGTAATTGGCCACAATGCAAAAAGAGGCATGGACTGAGAGAGAGAGAGAGGGTGGTGAGAAGGTGCTTATCCAGTATCTCCACCAGTTATGTTGGAGAGAGGAAAAGAGAGGGAGGGAGAGTACAAAGCATGCATTTCATGCTAATTACAATGCCTTTCCACTGTGAACAAATGGGCTCTTTTGCATGCATCTTTCAAATAAGCCTCCAATTTATTTGAATCAGCTCGCTGAAAGGTAGCACAATGCAGAGCGGTTAGTCATCTAAAAGATGTGGCATGCTTACAAGTCACAGAGAGCTGAAGCATTACTTCTTTAATCTATTTATAAGCTGTCACAGCACCTTTTGCAAACAGCCAAACTTTCGCTAGATTCACAGTTTTGATTTGAAAACAGGCAATACCCACTCAAAAAGCTGGCGCAGGAAATGTTCAATTTTAATGACAAGAGAGACAGAAGGGCCCAGAGGCACTTTGAAACATCAGAGATTCTTTTAAATTTACAGAAAAATCCAAACGAGTGGCACAAACTTAATTAGGTGCTGCAGTCATGACTAATGAAACTGCCGGTTTTTTGGCACTGAGATGAATGTGCTGAAGAGAAACATGCCACAACTTCACACAGCTGAATAATTCTCATATAAAGTCTATTTTGTAAGAAAAAAAATTCCCTTGTTGCAGTCTGGAAGAATTAAACAGGGTTTCTGTATTGAAACTGAAATTGTAAAGGCTTATTTCTGTGGATTTTAAACACTGACTACAGCGTGTGCAGGGTGAGTGACAGCGCTGTCACAGTGGGGTCCATTTCTCTTAAACTACCTTGACTTGAGGGTGAACACGGATCAGGTATGCTCAAGGGCAAAAACACCAAGGCTCCTACTTTTACTGATTGGTTGTTACTTCAGGTAGCGTTGTTTTCAATTTATCTGATAATGACTATTGGTTTTTCTGGCTCTTTGGCTTCTGCTGAGAACACCTGGTTGAAGTCAGTAAATTTTATAAAAGCTGCCTTTTTGAAGTTTGAAAAACTTTAAATCAATATATGAGTGCATATATGGATATATATGCATTTATGTCTTATTTGTCTAACTTATTATTTAAAGAAATTCCAGTGATGCAAGACAGTTTAAGGCTGCATGTTTCTCCGTCAGGCACAACATGAACCAAAGACAAAGAGCCGTTTGGATTTAACTGGTTTTGGTATTTGTAAAAGTCAAATGTGATTGACTTTAATGGTTTCATGAAAGAGCCCCTGTGTTATTCCCATATTTATGGCCATCTGGTCTTTTTTTTTTTTTCCTTCCTAAAGGTTTAATAATGTTTCAGATACAGTATCCATTTAGTGTGGGCTTTCATTACCTCCAGGCGCCAAGAAATCACCAACAGATGTTAATACAAACTCCTCACCTGCACTGGTGCTAACACAGGAGGTTTATTTGGAAAACTAATACCAGCTCCACTGAGACATTGTAATTCATTGCAGTTGAGAATTGCCCATACATTGGAGTGTTTTATTAGCAGTATTGCAGATAAACATGTGGCGAAAAGGCTCTATAACATTTGTAGATAACAAAAGCTGCAAACTGAAATCATCTTGCAGGACTTGTACTGTCTTAGTGTTGACATGCAGTGCTGCAAGGAAACATACGGTTGTGCTCAGTGAAGCACTTTAAAGGGAAAGGGCAAACTCTAATTAAATATCTTAGACTTTTTTGACTAAGAGCTTTTATTTAATGATATTGTCAGCATTTTATCAATTTACATAGAATAATCCCATTGGCTGAACATACGTCAACAATGTGTCTACAAAACCAAACTATGGACATCTGCCTATTAACTTGGAAAGGTAACCAACTTTGCAGTGTAATCATTACTGACTGACTTCTTCATTAAGATGTGGTTAATAGTCTGGTGGTTGCACCATTGGCCTACTGATATTTAGCTGCTCATGTTGTGTTTGCTGTTGCATTAAACCACAGACTTGTAACAGGCATCACCAAGTCAACCTGGAGTAAAACCTTAAGGATTGCAGCCTCATGTGCAGCATAATAGGTAATTTCTGAGAAATTATCTTGATGACAAATCCTCTTTTGCTACACGTGCTCTGCTTTGTTGTTTTTCAACCAGATATTGATTAAAGGACTGAATAATTTGTTTACTGTCGGCTTTGTATTTTATCATCCACGAGCTATAATAGGACAGACTAACTGTGCTGTTATTCCCTGATTAGAACTTTTTTCAAGCCACAACATGATGCACTTATCAGAGGATTTTACTGAGCTGGTGAAATGGGCTGTAGGCCATGAACTACTTAGTTTATATGGGTTCTACCGACACATGCATATGTAAGGAAACCAAGAGCAACAAAGATTTTAAGGTCTGGGGGAAGTGAATTAATGTAGCTTCACATTTGCTAACCCCTGGGCAATAACCTCTTATTATGTCCAAACCATAGTGCGCCAGGCTTCTTTTGTCTCTGCTGTCACTTCAGCTTCAGCAGGAGGGAAGGGGTTAACTCTCTTTACCAGGGGGCCTTGTGCATCTCTCCAGTGTACACAGCTGGTGCCATTTCATCACACACATTCTAAACATATCCAAACACAACTTTAAGTGTGTGTGTGTGTGCGCGTGCGGTAATGCAGTGCGTGTGTGTTTTGGGGAGGGGCAGGGAGGTTGTCTGCTTTGTCAAACTCAACACTTGATGGATATGACTCCAAGGTGCATGTTAAATGTTTAAATGTTCAAGAAGTGAATAGCTGATGTGTTTTGCTGAGTCCTTTAATTGTAGCTTGTCAGGAGATGTAGTTCAGCAGATTTATTAAACACCTAATTTTCCCACTGAGACTAGAGTGTTATTTTTAGTTTGTCTACATAAAGACACATGCTGTACTTGGAGCTCCTGTCTCCAAAAAAATGACTGCTCCGTTTGACAGACAGCACTTTACATATTTTGTCAATGCCCAGCTCTCCATTTTCTGCATGGTGTTTCTTCTGAACAACGTGATTGTTGCTTTGATCCTGCAAGGAATCAGCAGCTGTACGACGGTCTCAGGTTGTCCACTTTTGTTTATGAGGTGGATGTGACAAATCCTCAAGCTCTGAAATCTTCGAAAGACATAGACCATTACCCGGATCAGCACTCGTAAAGACCTTCTGTAATCTTGCCATCACTGCTCATAAATCCACTTCATTACATCTCCTCATGCATTACTCACTGTGGTTCATTTAGGCAGACCTCACACTATGAAGTTATTTCCCAACTGGTGGATTCACGACCCATAAGGCACCATTCTATAGACAAGAGCCATCTTGCTGTGCTGGTATAATCTCATGTCTAATGAAAAATAAGGGACCCACTTTAAAAGCAGTAAAATAATTCATGCTTATATTTTGAATGTTTCTATGCCATAGGCTTTCCTTGTGCATATAGTTTCTCCTCAAGGATTAACTTAAGCATTGTTTGTCCTTGCCTAGCAAAAAAAAAAAAAAAATCTCCTTTTGAATATATGTAGCTACATAGCTGTTTCAAAAACATCTTTCATTGGTATAAAGAGGACAGATACAAACATGTAAACAACATAAGTACACCATCCTTCAAACCATCTAAGTACCGCGGGAAAGATTATGGTGACGTCCAGAGTTATGAAAGGTGTTGGTTTAAGTGTTTGAGTATCTGCTCGTTAACATTTGTTCTCATTTGGATTGCTTAACAAAAATTCTCCTGTAATTTTTAGATCATTTAGATCTTTACGTTCTAACTAGAAGTTACACATGGAGCTTCTTGTGATATGTATTTTCTCAAATATCTAATTTAGCTAATGCATCATTAAAGTCCAAATGAAATATGACTGTAATAATTTCACTGCTGACTTCATTAAAATATATGTCAAAGTTGTGTGACAACACACTAGCATAAATAAACAGAATGAGTTTTGTGAGGAGATTGGGGGGAGCCACAAAAACCGAGCCCCTTAAAAACATCCATAACTCAGAGATCCACCAAAAGACAGAACTCATCTAGAAGACAGCTGTTATCTTAGAGCTCCCTATAAAGGTGGAAAAGATGAAATTGTGCAGGTCAGCACGGGAACTAAAGGGGGTAGAGTTTGGTTTTAGGGTTTGATGGGCTTTAGATAAGACTGAGACTTTATTAAAGACACTTAGCTTGCAGGAGTTTTCTTAAGTTGTATAAAGTTGTGAATATATATCACTGTCATGAAAAAATGAATGGCTTTGATGTTATGTCAAGGGTGTCTGTGTTTGTGTTATTGCAGAGATATTTCCTCAAGCTCAAAGTGGCACTCACCCATATCCCCATGTGATTGCACTTTGTACCTCAGGCTTGCACTCTTAGTTTATGTAGCGCCACGAGATCATACTTTATATGCTCTATGATTCTGACCTCCTGTTAATTATTTTTGAAGTACAGAAAATCAAAGACTGAAATGGTAAATGCTGTGATTTTTGACAGGTGACCATCGAAGAGAAGGATTAAGAAAAAGCTAACTGGCTGGGTTTTGTTGTTGGGCTAGCACTCACCAAAGTTGTTTCCTTGCATATATCTGGGATTGTGTAGCTTCTCCAGCAATTATCATGTTGTTTTGTTTGTTTGTTTTTTGAATGACACAATTACTCTGATTGCCATGTACTGTAGAACTAAAGTTAGACTAAGAAAACTAGTGTAATGCACCTGTAAGTTAGTTATGTAAGGCCAAGGATATCATAAACCTCGACAAGTTATTTTATATTTCTGTGAATGCTGTGCCCATTTTGTTCAAGACAGAGCCCCTTAAGAGAGCCTTTTCCACTATGATCAACTGTTTTAATCTGGTTTTGGCTCGCTACATTTTTGACAGCCTCAACCTTGCTGACTTATTAAAAGAAGGGAGGAAAACTCCCTGTGCTCCAGAAAACTGCTTTTAACCGTGAATTAAGCAGTTTCAAAAGGACCAGTCAATCACTTCTGGTTGGCTGATTCAATAAGTGTTGTGTCCCTTTAGTGGTTAGCCTCGCTGTTAAGACGCATTCATTTTTAAAGCTTTCCAGAGAGGCAGCCATTCCATGTTTCATAGATCTAATGTCCAATTCTCTTAATGGGCTCACAGACTGTATCAAAACATTCTGCTGTTTTCCTTTTAACTTGACTTACTTGATTTAAGCCTTTGGCTCTTTGTAAGGCGCACAGGCCACTGATAGATGTCTTATACAGTTATGGGTAATAATTTCGAAGCAGTGCCAGTTGAATTAATTGCTTCTGTCTTTACATTTAGACTGATTTCCTTCAGCTTTTCCTGCTTTTTGCATCTAAGTGACCTTTGAGTTGGATAAATGCAGAAAACTGAACTCAAAACTGAGATATTACTGAAATACATGAATGCATAATAAGGTTAGCTTCGGTTGCATGTAGAATTTTGTTATATGCTTCAGTTTGCTTTGACTGTTAAAACTAAACCAGCCTAGTCATAGAAACATTATTCATGATGCCAACCCTTGTTCATATATCAGGTTCAGTGTGAATTTCTTTCTCATTATAGGACTATGGGCTGCAGGTGTGTAGTATTACTTGTTACACAGTGTGATTAATCCTCCCTTTTTCAGCTGCCCCCCCTCCTACATCACACATTCCCATAATGCAGCTTGTTACCAGGTTGCACTAAAAGGACTGACAATAGTAGCAGGTGTGCAAATATCCTTTAGACCCGTTGGACAAAGAGCTTAAATAATGTAGGTAAATAAAACTTTTATTTGAATGGCCAAATGGATGGCATGTTTTCAAGCAAAACTGCATCAGAGTTCAAGGAAGACTAACTTGAAAGAGAACCGGTTTATCACACAGCAAAAGATTAAAGTAACTTTTTTTTTATTTGTATTTGAAGCTTATTTGTAAAATGTATAACCTTGGTTACTGTTTTGTCCCCTGTTTACACAATGTCTCAAATGAAGTATGTGCCAGTTGGATGATGATCACTTCTGTTCATATAGTAGCTATCATAGCAGCAATATTGCAGTCTACAAACCTGCGTCACCCCGTAAACGAGAGCTTCAGTAGTTCCCCAGAATTAAATATCTGCCATCTCAACCGGCAACAGTTTGATTTGATCTTTATTTTTATAGATAGGAATTCTCTGACACGAGAACTGTGGGTTTTTCTGTTCCTGCTGTAATTGTTAAGTTGGAGTGAATCAAGATCTCGTTACATAGCAGTGATTATCTTGTTCATTCCCTGAGGGGAATGAAACAGCTGTTCTTAAATGCTTGCCCTTTAATATCTCGTTCATACCTTGGTTTGTCAGAAATGTCTTTGTGTCCATTTTTGTTTAACAAGACCACAACAATTCCACAATTACTTATATTTCTGTTCTGTTTTTCCATCACACTCTTTATTTCTGTCACATCTTCAGTTTTAACCTTTTTTTTTTTTCTTTTCATTTCCCACCATGAAAAACTTGTGTTTGTGCAGACTGTGCAAACCTGACCTGAAGAATGAGACACAGCACACTGAATATTTTCAGTATTGATCTAAGATTATAATCTCTTCCTAACCCTCAACCAGCAGCTTTTTAAAAATCTTTTATGCTGCCATAAATCCATAAAGATGTTAATCTTTATTTGTCAGGGCTAGATCCTTTGGGGAAAACAAATTAAAGATATTCTGCATTGTAATGAAAACAAACTGTTGATTCTTGAGTCTGACATTATTCTTTTGGTTCTAATTGCCCATCAGCTGTCCTCATTTGAATAAGATCAGCTCTCAACGTGCTACTGAAATAACACAGCTTTGAGAATTCTTCCAAGAGATTTCCCATTTGATAAAATGCAGTATTCATGCAGTATTCATGAATCCATCTAGTTTTTATTCAGTCTCATGAAAAAAAAAAAGGAACAATGGATACAGCCTCAGTAAATGCTCCAACCACATAATAAAGATCCGTTCTCCAAAAACCTCAACTGCAGGATTGTGAATGGGGTCCATGAAATTCTTGAGCTGACTTCTGATATTTTTGGGAGGTAAAGTTGAGGCTTATTCACAGCATGTCCTTGTTTACTGTTATGTGCATGTGTGTTTCTGCTGGCTCGTGAGCTCTTGCATGTGGTCATAGTGTGGGATGGCAGAAGTAGAAACAAGATCAAGGTCTATGAGGCCTTTACATTGGCAGGGCTTCCTTCCCTGGACAGCCACTGACAGTTCTTTCAAATGACATTCCTTCCAAGGAAACTGATCTAGTTTCTAATCTGTGGTGGTTCAGACTCACAGTGTAACTTTTCAAATACCTGCACAGGCTTGGATATTTGAAAGTGTTGTTTGTTTATATATCAAATATTTTTGTTTTGTTTTTAATACTCTCCAATATTATTTTTTTCTCCTGTTGATAAACAAGAAGAGAAACTGAATGATTACAATATTTCAAAGGCATTACAGGCATCTGATTAAAGTGTTAGGTTGGAGTTAGCCAAGGTTAACCGTCCATAATGAAACACTTTGAAAATAATGATACACTGCATGGTTTTTATGAAGGCTTGTGGCTGCTCAGCTCAGCAGTGGTGACCTTCAGCAGTTCCACGAGCTAATCGTGGCGATCCCGCAGCACCCCTGTAGTTTCGAGACTCCATTAGCTTCTGATATGCATCCAGGAGAGCAGAGCTCGCACAAGGTCTTCCTCTTAAACCATTCTCGTGACACTGAGGTGACTGGCCAACTTCACTTTCAAGTCACAGAGAGAAATTTGCCTTCAGTTCCCGCTTTGATTTACAAATGTGGCTGATAATATTTTATGGGCTTATTGTGTCGCTTTGTGCATTAATGCATAAAACCATAATGTCAAATTCTCTAATATCCCTAAGTCTGAGAGGTTTATTAAATATGTACACTTCTACTAAATTTTCTTGAGCTGCTGTTAATTGCTTATTTAACAGCCAGTAGATTCTGTTTGAATAGTGTTGCTGTTTAAATAGCATTCTGTTGTGTTCTGCAAATAAGTATTTTTGCTGATTTGTGCCGTTTTCTGCTGTGTGGGTGTGGTGGGCAGAGAGGGGCGCATGTAAATTGCTGCATTATTCTACTGGCATCCTTGACACTCGGGCATATTCCTAACAGCTTTAGTTGATTTACCAGTGAATTTCAACCAAACATGTATGAACTTGTACCCAGCTTATAGTATGATACTCAGGTTACTCAGTCCTAACATAGCTGTTGACAGGTAATGGGACAGCTATGTGTTCATTCTTTGTATTGGAATTCACAAGAATACATTCCCAACAGGAACTAATTAACAAATAAGAATAATTGCCCGGTTCTTTTATTCACCACCACAGTCCCTCATAACAGGCAAGCTTCAAGCAGGAACAACAAAGTAGTACATAAATCAAAGTAGTTTCCTTTGCCAAGCCAGAACCCCCTGGGAGGTACCTTGGTGCTTAATTAAAATCCAGAAGGATCATGTTTTAAGTGTAGGTGAGCAAGCACTGAATAACAATGACAAACCATGCCCCCAGAGCATTAGTGGTGTGTTTTTGAAAAAGAATAACATCTTTCTTTCCCCCCTGTACAAAATAAATGAGATTTAATGTGAAAGAAGAAAGCTGTTTTCAGTACATTTTGGCACACAGATTTTTGTAAGTGTAGCCTTTTTTTTGTCTCCAGAACCGGACAAAATCAGGATTGACATTATTAATGTCGTAATTATGCATACAGGATTAAAATGAAACGGCTCATTATTAGACGTTATTTGATGTTCAGTCTTTCACTGCACTGTTTGTCATCTCAAATTTTGGTTTGCAAGTCCTCACATGTACACACCAGCTGCAGTATATAACCCTACATTTAGGAAATCGCCACTACAGAGATGTATTTCCAATGTACTGTTGGATGGTCACAGTGGCAGACCTTCAGGCTGTTGTTGTCCCCGATCTTTGAGGTTCCAGATCTGGTGTTTCTGCACACTCTGCCCTTCAACCAGTGAACCAGTGGGAAAATGATCAGATCCGCACAATGTTGAGTCACATTTTAAACAGACAGCAATCAGAATATAAACTGTCCTACATACATGCTGTTTCTGCAGGCGTCATAACTCTGATGTGCACTGGCTCTTAAGAAAGGCTAAAAAAAGGAAAAGAACATTTTAAAAAGGGAATGTGTAGTTATCAGCAGAAGAAAAAACTCTCCCAAGTCAAATCCGCTCAATTACAGAAACTCTGGAGAGCCATCCCCAAGCAGCCCTTCCATTGGCTAATCAGTCACAGCAAATTGTGGTGGTGAATATTTCAGACTCGACAGATTTGAATAAAGCCATCATGATTATTTCACTGTTGTACAGTACTCTTGAATAATTTTCACAGCCTTCAGCTGGGGCCAGCTAAAACTGCATAACTCCTGATTTAAAAAAAAAAAAATTAAAAAAAGGGAAAAAGTCAGGGGAGAAAAGCAGACACAAGGGCTGTCAGTCAATGTGGCAAGCTAATTGGGTCGATCTCTTTAGCAAAAGATGAATGAAGAGATTAACTCTCCCTATGTGTCCAGTGAATCTCTCCCTCTGGCTCCAGGTAAATTAGCCGATGACAAGTTGACAGTGGGAATTCTTTTCCCCACTCCTGCTTAAACCTGCAATCAGTATTTTACAGCATGGCGCCCCCTGTTGAATTCACTGATTTTTCTCATTACGGGCTTTGTTTATATATTCAGTAATTGGATTAGTGGAATTTATTTTCAGGGTTTGTTGCCTGAACGCACCCGAATGGTTGGAGAAACCCTTTAACATTAATGTGGGCATATAAAAGCTTTAGTTGTGAAATTATTCACAATCGGTTGCTCTACACCTCTGCAAGATATCAAACATACTGATGATCTCTGTGGACTATAGTGTTTAGATTTATACTGGCAGAGAATTGGAGAAGCAGGTCAAACAAACCTAATGAAGATAAATGAAGAGTGATGGGAGAACATGTGCACAGGAAGGTGTGAGCTCAGAGCAGACTGTCCTGCTCTCATTTATTTTAGTGGGGAAACTCAGCACGGTCCTAAAATAGAGGTCAAGGCTCAAATACAGAGAAT
>JASGAU010368496.1:14230-26204 GCA_030220045.1 Australoheros facetus
TCCCCTGCCTGCATTGAAATTGGATAAAAGTGCTTTGTTGTCACAGCAGCAAATAAACAGACCTGTATAGGGGAAAAAAATGATTGAGTTATTTGCCTTTGTTTCATGACTCCTTCTCATGCTTATTTTGTTTATAATGTGCATGCAAGTATAAACATTTGTGTGAATTTTCTCATGTGATACTATCATTAGGGAAATTCAGTGTGGGTGCAGTCGCTTTTGATTGGCCACGCACTGACAAGTATCATTAAACAGAAATGTTTTGCATGAGGCTTTTTTTTTTTCTTTTTTTAACCTTTTTTAATCTGTAAATACTTGCCTAACTTCTCCTTCTCTCTAAAAGGGACAAAAAAAAAGCCACTTCCACACACAGCAGACCTCCAGGTTTTTCATACCCCTTTGATCTCCAACCTGTCTTTTTACACAGAGGAAAGGAATAATTTTTGCATTATGACTAAAAGATGTGTAATGTGTCTTTGTTCCGAATCTTTTTAAATGTCAGTGCAATGATAGAGAATCAAAGCTGAGGCTTAGTGTTTGTAATTATTCAAAGCTGGTATCTTAATCTCACGCTGCTTTTGAAGTAGGAAATGTTAAAGTGACATTTTGAGTTTAAATACTGTTAAAAACACTAGTGAAGCACTTAGCCTGATGGTGGCTGTCACAAGAAAAACAATGTCTGCGACTCAACAGCTGTCAGGTTTGCTAATGATGTCCTGGTGTGCTGTCAATCTAGCAGATGAACGGACAATAGTATGCCAAGGAGAAAATGCTTGAAACAGCTAATTGCTTCTAAGAGCTCACTCAACCATTCTGTAACTACTATGTGTTCACAGATGTCTTTTCCAGCTGCTATTTCATTATGGAACTCAAAGACATTACAGAAGCAATGTACTGGCTTTCTTTATGAGCCTGTGTTGTTGCACATCAAGTCTTAATGATTATAGATACATTATTGCAACCACAGGTGGAAGAAAATAACAGAGCACGGCATCTATATTTGTGCATTTTCATTATTTTTACCTAATTTGCTCCCATCATTCCGTTAATCTCTGCCAACTTGTTGATTGTCAGTTTGGAGACACATTTCTGGAGAGGAGCCCGAGAGTATTTGCAGCCGGACCTCTGTCAGTAGCGCCAAGCAACACAGCCACAAATTGGAATGTGGTACAGTTCTGGGAAAGCAGCCAAGATTTAAATTAGACAATAACCTCTGCTCTCTCTATATTGCCTCTCTTTTCCAGCTGCAGGCCTAGCCATTTGTTTAATACAGTCAGCCCTGTAGTATATAATAGACTGATATATGAGTCACCGCTCAGCAGTTTGTGCTTTTCAGATTTATAGAGATTGAACAACTGGCTGGTTTGTGCATACTGGTCTTCTGCTAAGAATAACAGAAACGACACAGGTTGCGCACATAAAGATTTTGGTGGATTAAGAATTTTGAGTAGGAATATAAAGAAACTTGGATTAAACACCTAGTTTATGGTTTACTTGTAAGGTGTTTTGTAATCATTTCTCAAAAGAGAGAAAAATATTGTATATTTAATAGCTTCAAATACTGTTAAACTGAGCTAATTAGTTGATAAAATTGCTCAAAAACATGCTATAGAATACATTAGGCTTTTAATGGACTGAATAGCTTGATGTTAATGCTCTCACCACTTTGGGCTTTTACATCATTTTATATCCAGCATTAGCAGATAAGAAATAGAGGATTGTTTTGAGTCCATCACTAAAAGCTCTTGACTGTGCACATTCCCAGGGCCATTTATAATGATTGTATTAGTCACTAACAGCACACAGGGAATAAAAATGAAGGAAAAAAAAAAAAATTAAAAAACAAAATGTGTCTGTGCTCCACTCCCAGCAGCTTTCAGTGGATCTTTTATGTGAAGTCCCAGGGTCACAGCCATCTGACAAATCAGGAAAAGTAGTACAACCATGACCATTAGTGCCATCAAAACTAAACCTGTTTCCAGTGGCAGAAAGCTGTTCTTCTCCTGCCTGACATTTGACAATCTTTTTATTTTTTCTTATTAGCTTCTTCAACCTGATAGTACCCTCGTGTTCTGTAGTAGAAGAATGGCAAGCAGAGCAGGATAAGCTTGGGTTAAAATCCACACCTCTGATACCATCTTGAGTTGGAGTTGCATCAAAGCTGCTGAAAGTAAACAGCCTTGAGACATGGCTTAGCAGTAAAAGCAAGACAACACCGGCAAGACAAGCCTCTCTCATGTTACTTCCTCAAGAGCTGTGTGTCCATGCAACGGCAGCAGTTGTGAGAAAGCTACACCATGTTTCTGAGGCCCTCTCCATTGCCTAAGCTCCTTTGTGGCTGTGGGCCAGTGGCTTTGCACCCCGCCAGATCAAAGATGGAACCCCATTTAGCTTGCGCTTTCTTTTAGGATTTGCTCTTGAGAGTACATAGCAGACTCAACAGCTAGGGGAAAAAAACAAACGGGATGTTGGATGTTGACCTGCATACTATTGAGGCTGCTGAGCTCAGGCTATTGGTTCATTATGACAAATCCTGGGACCAACTTTGTTTTGGCAACATTTGCAAGTCTTAGAGCCTCAGAAAACAGTAGCTGTGGAGAACCTCTGTGTGTTTTAGCTCTACTCTCTAACATGGTGGTATTAATTGTGTCTGTGCTACAAAATTAGTCCAACTGTAGTCACTATAAATGACAGTTAAAGTCCACATTTGCACATGAAAGTGTTAGAAGTTTATAATTTTGAAGCAAAATGCTACAAAATAAGAGTTGAGTCATTTTAGCCACGCATGTCATGCTGCTCCAACATCATTTTAGTCAGTCTACATTTCAGTGCAGAATTAAATGGATCAACAGCTACGGGATGGATCACTGTTGAATTTTATATACATTCATATATTCATGATGCCCGGTAGATAAATAAGAGCGAGTACAATTTGTTGGCAACTGTCTTGCACCATTATTTGTTCCAGTTTTTCATTTGTTGCATACTTTGCTTCATGACCCATTGCCTGCAAAACGAATGCAATTTCTATTAGCTGCGACATCTGCTATGTCTATAGTGCTCATTAGCAAGCTGTTAGCATTCTATCAATTCTATCACGCTAAATTGAGATGGCAACTTGATATTTTTCTGTAAGGATGGTGCATTAACTGCTAAACATCAAGATATGTTGATGCTGATGTGTTAATATGCTGACACCTCAAAGCACCTCTGTGCCTGGATGCAACCTCACAGATAGTACTATCTGGTATAGCGGTGTACTATTAGCATAGGAGTTACCAAGCAGTAGAGTAGGTTTTCCACTAATTACAGGGTTGGTGAGTTACTCCGTGGTCCTTCCACATGTCCAAATGCAGGACACTGAGCGCAGAGTTGCTCCTAATAGCAGGTATGCATGGCGGCTCCACTGCCATTGATTTATTTTGTGTGTGAATGAATAGGTGAATGAGAAGCACATTGTAAAGTCTTTTGTGGAACATGTATTTAGTAGCAGATCATTCATCTATTAAATTGGAAGAAACATAAATTTCAATATGAAATCCCCCAAATCACATTGTACTCTGTCTGGCATTATAAAAATGCTGTTATGGTCAAATGTATTCTTAAAAAAAAATCTGACTAAATAAACAGATGCGTGCATGCCAGATGTTTACTTTTTAGTGATTGACAGCTTTTCTGCCTGATTTTAGAAATGCTGTTTCACTCGGGTCTTTTTGTGTCTCCATGTTATCGCTCTCATACACCATGTCTGTGCTGAATATAAATTTTGCCCAAAGGAATATGCTGAATACACAAACTATAGTTTGCCTTTTACTGTCTTTCAACGCAGCCATAATGACTGGGAAGCTTGAAAAAACATAATATATATTTGCTGAGCTGTGAAATCGCTTGTAAGTTTTTCCTTTATTTTGATAGTTAAGCTTGTCATTTTGGTTGGACATGCAAACTTATTTTTATGCGCTGTGACGGAATTACAGTGTTCCTCTACCATGTGGAGTAATTTTAAAGAACAGGGCTCTGCTTTTGGGTTTGCTAGTTACAACCCCATCTGTGATGTTCTGAAGTCTTTTGTTTTTTCTTAAAGTTTAATGATGACATGGTCCAAGAGTTAAAGAGCCACGTTTAACCTGCTCTGATAAAATGCTACATAAATCTCTTTCACTGTTGAACCCCTACTGTGACCAGGAAGCAGCCATTTTTGTGAGAAGTTTGATATTTCTGCAAGGGTAGAAAAGTGTTCCTTGAGGTCTGTGTTTACTAAAGTAAAGCACGCTGTGATACCTACAGTTGAGACTATAGTGGTTTGTGTGATGTGAGGGGAAGATGATCACCACACAGCCTGAACAACACTGTCATCAGCTTAGTTCAGATCTCACTTTTTCTCACACCGGCTTCTCCACACTGTTGTTGGTGGTACTACCACTGAAAGGCAAAGGAAGACTGAGATGCTTTCGATGAACTTCCCCTCAGTGCTACCTTATGTAGTTGAGGACTAGCAGTCTTAATAGTGGAAGACAGTGCTGGGCTGGGGGGGGAGTAATGATTTTAGCTTTAAACTGAATTACCAATCGATTCGGCCCGCAGATCAGAACACAGCTTGCTAGCTGACTGTGTGGACATGCTGTGTTGTGGAGTTGCTTTACAAATTGACTGCTGCACACATAGGAGGAAATGTATCTATATATGTCAGCTTGCCTCTGCATGCACAGTGGCCTGCTGTGCATGAATAGGCCTTGTGATCGCCAGAGACGCAGCTGCAGAGTGTTTATGCTGAATTGGGTTGTAAATGAGCATGTATTTGGTGAGGAGTACCTCTGGAAGATAACTTTCCCAGAGGCTACAACAGAGCCCAACCAGGATTGCAAGAAAGGAAACAGTGCTGCTCTTTTGAATCTCCAGCCTCCTTCACTCATTGAGAGGCTCAAAACCTGGTTGCAGGCAGGGCCTTAAAGGAAATTGCATAAAATAATACATAGCAAATTACAGTGGGCTCCTTGGGATTGCACATTTGAGTTTTAACTGTGGTGTTTTCGCTGTCTTTTATGGAGACCACTGGAGAACATATTAGCACAAGTGTCATGTTCCAGAGAACACATGCTAGGCTGTGATTACTGAGCTCAAGCTGAACTGTAAAATCGCTTGTCAGCAGTTGATTTGTTTCTGGAAAAGCCCAGGCTCTTGATTGAATTAGTTTAGTGGTTTTCAGTATGGAGCAAGAATGTGTCCAATTTGGTTACCTGCTGACAGACAGCTATGATATTATGACTTTATGATTGTACAGTTAAAGCAAATGGCAGTCTGTTGAAGCTGATTTGAAAATGAAAGAAAGCACTCTTTCATATGGTGAAAACTGTCATACTTTGTCATTTAATTGCCATTGATAAAGCAGTATTTGATGTTTGGACTAAAACGTATGGACAGTCCATGTTTTTTCATTTGTATGCATGAAGCAAAGGCATCTGTTCTATCAGAGGCTTTTCAGGCCTGTATTCTGTGGATCTTGGTTGTCCAGTTCATGTTTACTGATAGGATCTGTGTGGTTACTCCATCATATTGGGGGTGAGAGGGGGTCATGTTCGTGCAATATTGTGTTCACCCTGAGGTTGAAATAATTTTGTTTGCTGTAATAGCTGTAAAACACCTTATTTCCCACTGGACATTCTTTCATACAAATGTTCTTGCAGTGGGATTTAAAAGAATGACACTGGCCTTAGTCAGAAAAAAAAAAAAAACACATTTAAATTGTGATTTGGTACTGCTGTCTCTGATAATGAATAACTGAAACCTTCACTATGATTGAAAGAATCTCTCTGAAGACTGATAAGAAAAGCAATACTTTGCAATACTACTTAATTTATAGAGAAACCTAGAAATTCACATTTATCCTATCCACTGCAAGGTTGCTTGGTTTTTTCTGTCTGCCTGTGATTATTCAGATACTGGAGTCTATTCACTTCAGGATCAGGGTCTATGTAAGCTCTTAATTCTCTCCTGTTAAACAGTTATTGAAGAAATGTGCTGGTGGTGCAGAAGGAGAAATAAAAACAGTGGGAACCCAGCGTTTTTATACTGCCATGTAGCTGTGCCTGACTCTTAGTGCAGCTCATATTACAGAGCACTTTTAACCGTGAATTCACTCTGTTAATATAAGCCTTCTACCCCAAAGCTATTTTAAATCACCATTTTCTATGGCTTCCCCATGACTCCCCACTGCTGAAAGAAGCAAAGCACACCCAAGTACATGACTGACTGTTTTCTTTTTTTTTTTTTGGATTTGGGCAGACTGAAGAGGCTGGTTTCTTGCATTTACAAACCTGCTTGGGCTGTGACTGTAGTGCTTTACCAGACATTTAAAGCCATTTTTGTTGTATTTTAGGAGCATTTGTCTTACAACAATCAAGTAACCCCAGTCCTCAGATTTCCCTAACTTTTCATTTATGTCTGCATGTGGGCACGCACACAGTTGTTTGGCTCTTCACATGGCAGCGCTCGTCTAGCTCATCACATCATTTTAATTACAGGGCCTTCATTGTCTGCACTGACCCATTTTAGTGTGGTCCCTTACCGTCAGCTGCGTGGTCCCTCCAATCACACTTAATTTAATCTGGCATTTGACTCAATCGGCACTGCCGCAAACATGGGTACAAAATGCCCCCTACCCCAGAAATGAATTGGGAATAAAAATAACAATCTCCACTCCCTGCTCTGGTTGTCCATCGAGGCCTCCGGCCCGACATGGTACAGCTTTTAATGGTGAAGATTGATACCGGTGGCTGGGGACATTTCTTGGGATGTTAGTCACAGTTCTCTGAGGGAGATTCTGAACTGCTCTTAAAGGGGCCTGGAAACACAATAAAACATGACTCAGAGACGGAGCAAAGGGAGTTCCATGGCGCTAATTGGCACGTGGACTTGTCTTGATCATATTTTGTGTGATGAAGTAGAAGTGATTTGGATCAATGTCTGTTTTTTATTCAGATACACCTCTCTGTGTGATGTATGTTTTAATGGCACCCCCCCCCAAAAAAAGCGCTTTTGAAGTTGTCTGCATTACCCGATAGTATGTAGCGTTCCAAGTAAATGAGTTGAAAATGCATGCCTATTAATGAAAGCAGGAAGAAAGCCTTCACTGCTTTTCAAGGCAACAAGCAGCAAAGTATACAAGCATCTACATTAAAAACCGAAAGTTGCTTCTATGTCATTGTGATTTTTCTCAAATTCTCAGGGAACTATTTACATTGGAGAGCAATTGTCAGCTCCCTTTTGAAAAATCTTATTCACATTCAGACACAGGGCAAGAAGAAATGGAAACAGCCTTGCACGAAGCCCTATCTCCCTCACAATCAGAACAATGTTCTAGTGCTTGAATAGAGAAGGATATCTTTGAGACTTCAATTTATTATCTAAAAGAAGAAGGGGAACGGAGTAACACTTCCAAGATAAGCCCAGCATAAGGTTAATTACGAGCTGAGTAGCTGACGTAACCCAGCCATGTCATGTCTCAAAGTTACACACAGCTGGGAAGTGAAGGAGTGTGTGTGTCTGCGTGTGTGTGTGTCTTTATGCATTTGTGCAAACATGTAAACCCAAGTAATTGAGTCAGATATAGTTTAGTAGGACAGTTCCAGGTAAGATGGCACCGGAAGCCTCGGTGGCTCAAACCACCTGCTTCAGCAACTGCTAGCAGAGCTTGTGGAGTCCCGTTCTCATTGGTGCGCAACACTGTTAACACTGCTGCTGACTCTCCACTCTCTCTCCAGGGCATAGACTAATTAATGGATACCATTCGCAGTTGATTAGCAGCAGTTCTTTCGGTAATTACATTCACATACTAACCACTCAGAAGAAAAGGAGTATGGAAAAAAAAAACCCACAAAGAGCTAGAAAATATATTAATGCACTTCTCAGCTTGCTCTGATCTTAATTTGTTTCCACTACTGTTTGGCTTCTGCTCTGATAAGAAGCATTCTCTCTCTCTCCCCCTCCCCCTCCCTGTTTTAAGAGACTGACTTTGTAATAAACATATAAAAGCGATTTCTTCAGTGCTTTGTTAAAAACAGGTAAAGTGTTCTCGGTAGAACCTCACGGAGACGCAAATTCGCTGTTTCTCTTTCTCCTCTGAGCTGTGTAGGCTGGGGTTTGCTCTCCTTGCTCACACAGAGGTGCATTGTGCTCATGGGCCCAGCTGCTAGCCCATAATTCTTCATTCTATGTCCCATTGTTCCTACCTGTCAGCATGGTTGTCTATGAAGAAAGGAAGTGGCTGCCATTTTGCCAACAGGCCATGTGTGGGTTGGTAGGGGCGGGGGGGGGGGTGTGAAAACATGTTATTTCTTTCCAAAGTACAGGGTTTTGATAGCTTATCAGCTGCCTTAATCACTAATGTGTCTTTACGGTGTGGCTTTAACAAATCCATCACTGTTTTTATTTTAATCTCATCTTAACATGTAAATGCTAGAGTACTGCACTTTTTTTTTTTTTTTTTTTGGTTTTTTGTAGCAGAACAAGGGGAAGTAAGTTTCTTCATAAGCATGGACTTAGTCAAATGTTCCCATTGACCTAAAATGTACACCACCCATATTAAAAACACCCTCTACCTCCTTATTTCCCCCCAGTATCACTCCTCTCCCATAGGTTATTTGAAGTTAATAACTTGCCACTGCATCTTGATACTTGGCTTTGTGATGCAAACATATCCTTAATTGCTGTCCCATAAGGGCTGAATAGCCAGACCAGATTCTCATTACCCTGGATTGAATTGGCCAGGGCCTCTCAAATGCCTCTCATCATGTCACAATAATGGCAGAGTGGCAGTATGTGCTTATGCATGTAGAGACAGGGGTTGACCCAGTGTGCAAACATTCAGAGCCAAGTGTGACAGTCTGTTTGAGTGACAGGTGTCGGTTATGACAGGGAAGCGGCTTGATTTACAGTGGATGTTATCTGGACACCAGTGGGCTGATTGTGTTGTTTTCGTTCTTTGTCTTCATTTGCAGTTCCAGAATAACAACTACATGAACATGACTGAGGCAAACGGCGCCCTGCTTGCTGCTGGAGATGTAAGTATACTTGGTTTCCCTTTCTTACTTGTTAACGCTTAAATAAAATAATGTACACATTTTGTAGGTGCCATGTGAGAAGGTACTTTTTTCTGCTTTAAGCTCTATATCTGATAGGAAATATTCATGGGGATAAATTACTATTTTCCATCTCAGTCACAGGAAATAAATATATATAATATATATATAAAATTTTACCATCTGAAGTATTCCCCCTGTCCTAAAACCTCTTCAAGCTTGGTTGTAACTTGTGAGAGCTGACGCTAATGTGATGTGACTGCTTTGACTGCACTCTGTAAGATGAAGCGATATCTCAGAATGCTGAGGATAAAGACACCTGTTTTCCTTCTCTTTTCAAAGACGTAATAAAGGAGCATAAACAGACTCCATAGTTGTGTCACTCTTTGAGCTGCACTATCTGCTGGCACTTACAAAAAGTGATATGTCACCAGCAGTCTTTTGCTGAGGAGCTGCTAGAATAACTGTACTGTACTGTTGAATTAAAAAAGAAAGAAGGGAGGAGTTGTTCTTCTGGAGGTATATAGCGGACTCTGTGAGCCAGAGCAGTACTAACAGTGTGCTAAATTTACCCATTTTTATTCCCCCTCCACCCACTCTGCTGCCCTGTCATTAGAGACAAATGCACCAAAAATACCCATCATCCTCTGTGGTTCAAACTGTCTAATCTCATCCAGTTTAGCGGGGGACATTGATCTGGCTTCAAAACCCAAAGCATCATTACATAGTAGCTCCAAAATACTGAAATAGATGTCATTGTTAACCTTATTGTTTTCATTCGTGTCAGTTGGGCAGCAGGGATGCAGCTGTGACATTCAAGCTCGGGCAGCTACATAGAAGTGTCTGGAGCTCGTGACCTCATGTTCATAAAGTGGCTGCTTCACAAAGCCACAGAGTATTATGGAAGAAGTCTAATTTTCCCCCACATTTACGCTGAGTGGGCGCATCCTCTGTATCCACGGGCTGCTAAGGCCCACTGCAGCAGGGACCATGCCGACACAGGCTGCTTGGAGAGTGTTCAGCCCCCAGCTGTGAGGGCCCACTGTGGCAGTAAGTGAAAGGGGGGTGGGCTAGGGGTGCACTCCTTAATAAAAACAGCCCTGCTCATTTGCATTTTATCAAAAGGAACAACTGTTTCCAGTGTTAGGGCACAGATGGTATTGTGCTTTGAAGGAAAGGGAGGTTAAGAAGAAGTCTTAGCATAGGTTTTTCTCGTCGAGCTTTAGAGTACCCGAAGTATTGTTTGTTGCAACCTGACCTAAAGTGAGATTAAAGTGACTTCCACTTTGACTTGTGAGGTTTCACACCCTCTTCACTATTATGTTATTTAAATGTACCGAATGTGTCTGGTTTGTGTTGTGGGTACTACATAAGAAAGGAAGTCCCCTTTATGAAGTTAAATTTACGCCCCCACTTTTGGCTAGTTATTGTTTTCAGATTAAACCATAGGGATACTTTTGCCTACTCTTTCATGTGTAAGAATAACCATGGGTTATTCCTTTCTTCAGAAGTTACCATATATACAGAGGTTTTGCTTTACCACAAATGACTTTAAAAAAAAAAAAAGCAAAGCTGTTTACATCCAGCTACTCTTTATTTACACAGTGATGCTGTATATTTAAAACTGCATGAAGTGCGTGTTGTTCAAAACAGGAGATTGCTTCTGCTTCAGAGCAGCAGGCTTGCATTGCCGTTCGAATGGCTGTTGTATCATTTACCTTCTGCACTTAGAGGATGAGATAAGATGACCTTGGTGTGCCTGGTAAAGCATACATCCTAGCAGGGAAAGGTTGACTGCTTTCCTAAGTGAAAAGGATACTGTACACTGAGATTGTGTTCCACTCAGATGTATCACTTTACTTTCCCAATCAAATTAGAGTCATGTAATGAACTATAAATATGTAGAAATGGACTACAAATGATCCATTTTTGAAATTGTGCCGATTAGGCATGGCATGGTTGATGTTGTCATTTAAGTAGCTGCACTCTGCCTGTCTAGATATTTGAAACTGAATCCTCAGTCCAGCCTCTATTGATTCTGAAGCCTATTATATACAGTAATTGCATGCTGCTGCCTTTAACAACTCTTGGTTATTGCATCTGTGAATTGCATTACTACATTTATTGAACGACTGGAAATATTGCCTGAAAAGCTTTTTCTTCCTCTCATTCTGATATTGAAAGAGCTCCGAGGCACTATAGGGATAAACCACTGGAAGGGAAAATTCAGTAATTCCCATCCCAGTCACATCCCTTTATGTTTATATAGTTCATACATTCTCTATAAACCTACATTATACTTTTTATGACAACATTATGTGTTTGCACTAAAGTCTTGTTGTGCTTTCATTCTTATCTACTGCATGCTAGCAGCAGGACTCTTGAGATAAGTTGCCCTTGAGCACCACAATGAGGTTAACATTTTTGGCTTTTAGTGAAATCTTTACAATGAAAACATGGATTGCCTTGAGATTCGGTGCATGTATTTATGACGCTCGGAGGATTAATGGTGAGACACTGAGTTTCATATATTTTAGAAGAACTACTCAAGCAAGTTCTGCCTAACCTGTGAAATATCTGTTAAATTAAATATAACTAATTTGGAACAAAAAGAATCCACGAGTCAGTAAGAATATTTTACAGAAACATCGTAAACATGGAGGTCTATCACTACCAAACTTCCAATACTATTACTGGGCAGCCAACATACGGACTATGTTATACTGGGTAATGAAGCCAAATGATAATATTCCAAAATGGTTGCAATTAGAAATGTCATCGTGTGAGCCTGTTTCATTGCATGCCCTACTTAGCTCTGTATTTCCACCACCTGAACCTTTAACCAAACAAATAACAAACCCGGTGGTCAAACATGCCCTCAAAGTGTGGTCACAATA
>JASGAU010368499.1:0-13754 GCA_030220045.1 Australoheros facetus
AAATTAATTTCATGCTATTGTCATTAAGCATTATGGTTCTCATTACGAACAGATTCCTGTGGGGCAAAAGGCTAATGGGTCTTTTATTACTGGATTTGTGTAAAATAATTTAGACAAGCATGTCTTGTCTTGGCTACAACTATTAACAAATTAGAAAAAGAAAAACTCAGACAGAATTGGTTTTTTTAATTGTATTATTTTTCCTTAACTAAACCTTAAAGGTGACGCACTGCTCTACTGACAAAGAGGGACTTAAACATTCATGACTGCTGCTAAAACATTAGCATACAAAACAGACATACTCTGAATAGGAGCCATATTATGTTCAAGGGAGGTGCATGTATGTGTTTGACTGAGTTTATTTTACAGTTTTCTTCTAATGAACAATAAATTACCCTGTAAAGTAAAAATGTCACAATAAATGCAGGCCTTTATGATCTGATCTCAGGTTTGAAATATTAATATTCGTTCTTGTCCTAAATACCTGATCAGAGTAGGTTTTAAGAAATCTAGTAAAAATTTACATTTACATCCTTATCAAAATTCAAATCGATATTCAATATCAGCTGTTTGATAACAACTCTAAACAATGATGATGGTCTACCAGATTTGATGCAACAAATTTGAAACTTTGAAAAACAGAGCAAGTTGTGTTTTATAGTTTCAGTTTAACAAAAGGTAAATGTCATGGTGCGTGGGAGCAGAGCGTGTGGGGAGGTGAGGACTAGTGATGGGTCGGTCGTGAACGATCCGGCTCCAAGAGCCGGCTTTTTGAAATGAACGATGGGAGCCGGCTCCTGATA
The DNA here is from genome assembly GCA_030220045.1 of Australoheros facetus. Classification (NCBI taxonomy): domain Eukaryota; kingdom Metazoa; phylum Chordata; class Actinopteri; order Cichliformes; family Cichlidae; genus Australoheros; species Australoheros facetus. The sequence continues at coordinate 804 of JASGAU010368499.1, forward strand.
GAGCTGTTTCTTTATTCTTTTCATTCCTTCGTTGATTGTTCTTTTTGTTTTTTTGTGGAAGCCGCTCGTGATTGGTTAAGACATGTGGTGGAATCTGCGTGTCTACACGGAGCAACAGGGCAGGGAGGGCAGAGCCACACCACACAGTGAGTCCACAAATATCAAACACAGAGGGAGCGTCTCCTGCAGAGTTTGCTCAGAAACTAGAAAGAGCAAGAGGAAGTTGCACTTTACATAGAGGCTACATGCAGGAATGGTGAGGAAAAGTAATTCATTTTGCACATTTTTTTTAACTACAATCCAAGGAGCCATTTGGGAGCCAAAAGATCCAGCTCTTCTTTGGGAGCCGAATTTACTAAATGCAGGACTCAGGAGCAGGATGCCATGGTTAAACAAAAAGTGAGCCTTTATTATGGCTGAAGGCAAAAGAGAACTAAACAAGGCTGGTTACAGAACAAACGACTGAGACAATATATACACAAGGGATAATTAGGGAATGGGCAACAGGTGGGGAGCACAGCTGAAAGTAATCACAACAAACAAGACCAGGAAGTAAACTAAATACAGAGCACAAGAGGCAATAACTCACAAAGTAAAACAGGAAACAGCTGGACGGAGACAAGAACACAGACTTGACGCCGCACTGGGAATACAGACGCACTGAGGAAGAACAGAACTAAACATCAAAACTGAGAATGTAATTAAACATACTAAAAAAGGACACGAAGGACAAGAAAACAAAACCAGGGATCAGAAATGTAAACAGTTAATCCTTAAAAGTCCATCAAACTCAAAAACACTAGGCTTCAGACCGAGGACCATGACAGTAAAACCTATAATGATATCATGACATAACTATTGTCAGGTAGATAAATCCAAGCCTTTACACAACATTAAACACATAATTGCTTTTAGCATTAATCATAAATTTAGTCAATATGGGAAAAGCAAAAGCACTAAATGTTGCTGTTTCTATTTTCACCAGCAAACTAAGCCAAAAAATAGAGTAGTTATTTTGAATTAAATCTAGCCTTTACAATAAATATCTATAAAATATTTAAATATACACCCAATCACTAAAAAAATACAAAAATATTATAATTTTCAGATCTATCTAAATGATCATAAACCAGCAAAATAATTAACTTCCTGTCTAAGCACAGTATTTTTCCATCCCACAAGTTTAAAAGTAGCTCAGTTTGCTGAACTTGGCTGCACATTGGAAGCCTCTTATGCAATGATGGTACAGTTCATTAGTGCCAGAACATCTGTGAAAATGAAGGCCACTGAAGTGGCTGTACTTTGAGGGCAAGAGAGACACTCGAACACAGCGGACAAACTGCAAATGTCCCTTTAAATTTACATTTTGCTGATTCAGTCAGTCGAGCCTCTTCCAGCTGGAAGGGGAGCTCTCCTATCGATTGCTGACATTATGCTGACTTTGCTGAGTAGGCACCTTGAAAGTGATCTGGGTTAGTTGAACCAGCTGTGTCTTGTACAAACTGCTGGGCACTGCCATTTGGCCACATCTCAATGCAATTTTTTATTATTTTTTTTACTTTAGTTTAATATTAAGCGTGGCAGTTTGTGAGCTGCAGATGTTGGTGAGACCTCGTTCATTATGAGCCTGTCACAATTCATATGTTAGTTAGTTTTTCTCTTAATCTAATCCAGGCTTTACAAAGTAACAATTGATTTATTTTAAGATTAAAAAGGTTAACCATCTCACCCTCGTCATGCTCAACTCTGAGCTAAGAGCAAAACGTGGCTCAAAAAGTGTTTTTTACGAGCAGTGTTACAGAGAAGGGCTGTCAAACTCATTTTGTGCAACATTCAATACAGTTTTACCTGAAGTGGGCTGGAACCGTAAAGCTATTTCCCCATGACACTTTCAGTGTTATAATAGCACTTTTAGTGTTAAACAACATCTAAGTACACATTCAAAATGTGAGTATATGTACCCATTCATATGAATGGGTAAGTGTGTCCAAACTTTTGACTGGTACTGTATATATATACAGTACCAGTCAAAAGTTTGGATATATGCATAGTAACGTTACAGTCTTTGGTCTGAAGGTTCGAATCCTGGTCATGGCGTGTATCCAGTAAGGGTCCCCAGACTAGACTCCCATCCTAGCCAATCCTACATCAGAAAATGAGTGAGAGAGATGTAACTGAAGCCATACCGGCTCGGATGTCGCCCGGATTAACAAGGTCCGCTTCCGGTGTTGAGGAAGCAGAGCATACTGACAATAAGTGGGCTACTGGAACAAGGATATGGTGCAAGTGGACACGAGATGAGAATCAGGAAATGTTGGAATGCTACTACACATGTAATCCCAGTCAAAGGGTACATGAAGAGGATGCACCCAACATCTAGACTGACACTGAAACAACTCGTAGCTCACCTGCAGAAAGCAACTGCTTTTGCAATTAGAGGTTGACGAGGTACAACACAAATGCTACGGTAAATGGGAGCCCGAACAACAGGTCATCCCCACACTCTGAGATTGGTTATCAAGCCCCAGTAACAACTGGTATGTCCAATACCGGAGCATCTGACCTGAAAGCCAAGATAACGGCTAAGCCAGAAACCTGGACCTCCCCGAGGCCGGTTACCAAGACTACGTGAAGATGCGAATGCAGCACTACTAATCCCTAGTTTGGTCAACACAGCTCGTCTTTATTTTTAGGTTATTCAGTTATTTTTTAAATTAACTGACATTTGATAAATTGCATATTTGACTGCATTTAAAAAAAAACCTGCAAATTGAAAATGATTAGCTTGATTATGAATGACTTACAAATTTACAACATTATAGCTTGAACCTCTTCAGTCACTATTTTTAGAAGCCTTTAAAATGGTGGGTGGGCACACTACTGTGGCCCAGATTTGGCCTCCAGGCCGTAATTGGAGAATCACTGGTTGAGAATTTAGACATTTAGCTAAGATTTGAATATGGGTTGAAAAGTTTACCTGACCAATATACCACCTCAGTTTGTAGTGGATTGCCCAGATTGCCACAAGTGGTCAATATAAAATATGTTGGGAAGACATGCTGAAAGCAACTTAAACAGACTGTTAGACTCCAGATTAAGCTCAGGATTAATTGTGATTCAGTGTTCAGGGTCAAGGGATGTTGAGATTGCTGGTAAACTCTGTTTGACTGGAATTACGGGGGGATAAACATTTGACTCATAAATTAGGTCACACTTTATATTTACACTTTGAACTATGCTTATATGCTATTACCAGTTGTAAAATTTCTCATATTTGTAATTAGCAAAAAAAAAAGTACAGAATATAGCAGCAAGGTAAATCTATACTTTTTTAAAACCAAAGCTGACTAAAAGAATATGTCTGTTAGGTCAGGTTTCTAGTGTTTGGGGATCATTAAGGAACAAACAGATTACATAATGTTGTTGCCAGAAAGGAGGCCAAAAATGTGGACCTTTCAGATATCAGGCTCCAACAGGAATGACCTGAATACTTCTAACAAAATGTACGATTTAGTTTGTGTAAATACTCAACTGTGATTTTGAGTTTTGTACTAGTAAAAACTGCTTAGATAAAATTATAGAGGGGAGTGCAAATGGTAAACCCACACTTTTAAAAACAACCATTTGGCACGAAGCATGTTGCATTTTTGATGTGCATTATTTTTTTGTAACAGTGTTTCAACATGTCACTCTTGCACAACGTTACTGAAGTTTGTAATCAGAGCAGAGAGTTGCAGGTGTAATGTCAGCATTGTTTTCAAAAACAGGTGATGAAAACTATTAAGAGATGTTTCTGCACTGAGGTACTGTGCTGAATCTCCAGAGCGCAGTTAGAGAGCAGGTCCCGTCTCCCCTGCTTAGTAATTAACAGACTAGCCAGTCAGAGTCCCATTGAGCAACCTGAAGTTTTCTTTTGTTTGGCAAACAAGTTGACTCTGTGGAGAGCAGCTCATGGGGGTTCATCAGCTCTTTGCGTAAGTTCTGCGTCAGTAATGAGGACCCCAGAGGACTGGGCCACAATCTGTGTCCAAAACAAACTTTCTGCTTTTGAACCCACCTCAGCAAATAACTCACTCGCAGGCTATGAGACAAAGAGCAATCGCCAAACTTGGCAACTTCAGTTTTAGTGAAGCACTGAATGGCACAGAGGCGGGACAAATGAACTTGCCCATTTTTAGTAAAATAAAGAGAAAACCAGAGAATATGAGTGAAATAATTTTATAATACCGATTTGACAAATTAAAGTATGCATCACTTTGCTACGGCGTTGGCTTAATTATGTGATTGTCCTGCATGCTCCTCATGTTGTAAAGTTTTCCCTGAAATGCAATTAACACACCCCATACTCTCCTTCATTACCCCCAAATAGATTTAAATCATATTAATATCTCATAGTATCAGCTTAATCCAACTCTTTATTCAATGCGGCATTTAAGAAGAAAAAAAAACTCAACACAAGCTGTTACGGTGCCAGCAATTTCTCATTTCATAATTGAGGCCCTCTTTCTCCAACAGTTTAGATGACCTGCATAAAACAACAGACACACTGTTGCAGTTTGTCATACTGTGCATACAAGGTTAGTAGATAGAAATAAGGCAAACAGGCCTCACAGGAAGGAAGAGTTTTAACTCATTCCAGATTACCCCCCGAAAAAAAAAAAAAGAATTAAAAAAAGAAAAAGCACACAAATCAGGGTTCCTAATTTAGTTTACTAACTGGTTCTATAACAAGTTCTAGTGGCCTCATTTTGGTTTTGAATTCCCAGTAGCTCTCATCCTTTTCCTGAGGTTCTGTTCTTCCCAGCTCTCCACCACCAGCTCACCCTGGATAAATCCAGTCTGCCACATGCTCAACTCCCCACACCAGCTACAGCTCCTTTCTCCTGTCAGTTTCAGGTAGTCCTCCCAAGCTTATCAGCAACTCACCTGAGCCAGCTAGTGTTCATTCACACACAGGCCTGATCCAAACAACTATTAACTAATTGATAAATTACAATAAACTTTATTTAATTGTTCTCCTGTTTCTGCAGTTGGGTCAAGTATCTCCCAAGTATCTCAACATTTTTTTTCTACAGTCTTGGATTTTTGTGTCCGTCATTTTTTGAAAAGCACTCTTGCAGATTACAAAGAGGTTCATGCTTTTATGCATTTTGTGTCTTAACTGGGGGGATTTTTTAGAGGAGATGACACATTTCTCTCTCACATGTGTTATAGATCAGTTAATTCCTTAAGGCCAAAATGATCCTTCAGCATGGGTAGTGCAAAAGCAACGTGTGGGCAGTTCTGTGTGGTACAAGCAGTCTGTGGGCTACTCTTGCTTGTGCCGTTGTTCGTCTATCAGCCAACTGTGGAGAAGAGAGAAATTATAACATACAAACAGCTGAAGTGAAATGAAAAGTTCAAAAACAATGTAAAGTCTCCACTGAAAAACCCTACATCTGTCCCTATTATTCATACATGTAAACCCTATACAGTGATAAAGTATTTGTCAATCAGCCAACACAAATGGTCTCCAGTCTGCACGTATCTGCAGGGTTTTGTAGATAACACCAAATACGTACATTTACAGAGCTAGTCAACAGATCAATGCCTTTTACGTAATGGACTAGTGCTGAAACCTTACAAATACCCACAGGACGGGACAGTTTTGATTCAGAGAGCAGACTCAAACTTCTCTAGCAGCAAGCCAGATCAGTTCTCTGAAGTTTAGTAAGACAAGCGCAAGGTTTAAGCAGAACAGAAAACCTGCAGCCAGGAACCTATTTTACAGATCAGATCAACAGACTCTGTAAGTGCAGCAGATCAAATTAATCTGCAAAATGCAAGCTGTTCGTCAGTGTTCAGTGTGTGCGAGCCGTGCCACCGCTGGACTTGTGTGGAATCAGACAGACATGTCAGTACTGCGACTCAACAAGAGCTCACTCAGGAGAGGAGCAGCCTGCATCCGCTTCCTCAGGTAAGTTATGAATAAATAGCCAACACCATGCTGTTTGAAGTTAAAACAGAACAGTAATCTTTGTTGCTTACTGAAACTTGTCCCAGCTTGATCCAACAACTGAAATAGCATTGATTTATTTTGTGGTCCTTATTGTAAAGTACTGCAATGTTTTTACAGCAGCTCTGAGAGCAGGAAGCCTAGAAACCAGAAGTTGGGGGAACTGAAAAAGCCTTCACACATGAGCATAGCATCTTTGAGTGTTGCACATGGGCTTTGTGCTGCCCCTTTTACACAGGTGGGTGAATCTCCTCATATAACAGAAAATTTACCCAGTCAGCTTCAACTCCAGTACTGTTATATCTTCAGATCTTCTATGTACATGGAGAAACTAAAGGAAAAACTTAATGAAACAGGTGTTTATTTTTCTCCCTGTTTGCAGCAAGTGGAAAACCTCTCGCATGACTCGCTGATCAGAAGAGCAGCCACAGTGGTTACAGACAGCTCGTGCACTTTCCTCTCTCAGACCACTTTGGCTTACGCTGATGCACTTACAGAGTATTCAAAGGTAGGTTTTCACTGCATGTGAAACCTGTTATGCAAAACTCAGGATTCCCCAAGAGATTTAGAAAATAGTGTCATAAGAATTCAATACAAACATGAGAGGACAAAAAAAATTTGGATGCACTCATCCATTCAGTAATACCCTGCAGCAGTTTGCAACCAATTATTAAATATGGTGACAATAACCATAAAATTTACAGGAATTACCACACTGACTGCCTGTGCCCCCTCTGTTCGCCAACAGGCTGTACACTCACGGATTGCTTTCCAAAGACGATACTTGGCCTCATTGGGAAAACTGACCCAAGCAGAGGAGGATTCATTCCAGCAAGCAATCAACAGCTGGCGTGCAGAGGTTAGTTTGTGTTGTCCTCTTTAGAGAAAATATGCGCAAAACAAAACCTTAATGTATTAACATGTTGAGTTTGTCTTTTGAAAATGAGTTTTTATTCCAAGAAACATATTTCTTCTTTTTGTCCTTACAGGCTAGCGAGAGACTAGTTGAATGCAAGCGCTATGAATCAGCTTGGATCAATGCTGTCAGCCTGTGTAAAATGGCAGCTGAGGCAGCGTGCGCTTCAGGTGAGAAAAATGTGTGCCTGAATGATGATTTAGAGAACTCTTTAAAATCATTTTTAGAACATCCAATCATATGCTGTTACTCTGGGGAGCTTCAGGAATAGTTGCACATGCCTAATTTAAAAAAAAATCCTTAGCTGGCCTTGTGACAACTTCTAATGTTTGCCAGAAATCTGACAAGAATGAATCCGTGTATTTCCAGGAGCACAGCAGGCGTCCAACTCGCTGAGAACAAACATTCAGGTGGCCCAGTCACAGGTGGAAGATGCACTGAAACTTTCAGCAGAAGCAGATAAGAAGTTGGCTGAGACTAAAGTAGACGAGATCCAGAGGATGGCAGAATACACTTCCTTCCTAGAGGATAGTGAAGAGCGTGAGGTGCACGAGGCTTATCTACGAGAGGACTAAGTCTGATATGAGAAAACAGGAAAACAGCTGCAGGTGCTACTGATTTCAAAGTGATACGTGCTCACCTTTGAAAACTTCTTTTCTGTTGTACTGTTCACTACAATAGTTTTCTTACTGAGCCTGTAAAATATTTACCTGTTTGCATTTACAGAAGCAAGAAACAACAAAACAAAACAAAAACAGAAGTTTAATTTTGAAAAGAAATTAAGAAACCACTTTGGGAATTATTCACTGTTGCATATATATTTATTTAAAACTATTTATTTGATTATTAAATGTCAATACAATTGTTACTATTTTGTTGCAGTGATTCTTATCCATGAGTGGATTGCAATGTATGTTTACTTTAATATTTTTTTCAAATAAAACCATTCTTTCCATTGTTTTTAACCATTCACATAACAGCAATAAAATAAAATTTACATTTATTATCATATACATGTATGTGTTCTGTGTCCATGTTTATTATCCTATCACATAATCTTGTATTATGATGACATGGTTTAGGTCTTGTCATGCAGCACACAATCCAGATGGATTGATGAATGGATGGATGGATAGATTGATGGATGGATGGATGGATGGATGGATGGATGGATGGATGGATGGATGGATGGATGGATGGATGGGTGTGGTATTGATTATGCTAAAATAAAGAAGGTATTAAAACAGAGTTCTCATTGTGAAACAGATTACCTAGATTTTAAAAATGACCACACAACAGAATAAGGAGCACATTTCAATAAATTAATAATTGCAAAAGTAGAACAGTGAAAGTTTATCACACCATTGACATCTGCCTCTTTTTTTTTTTTATCAGACCTGCAGCCTCTCTCACTTTCATCTATTGTCCACCATGCTCCACCCCAATCTGCAGCCCTTCACCATCTCAGCTCTGTGCTGGAAGCTGCCCAATTGAGTCATATAATCTATGCGGTGGCAGTGATGTAGTTTGTGTTTTATTAAACATTTCCCTAAGGTTGAGGTCGAGGTAGCAGCTGGGAACTCTGAACATATCAGGGAAATCTGGGCCCTCTTCAGGAGCTGAGGCAGGTAAAAGTTTTGTTTGCCTCTCAGGGAGTGTAACAGGAACAACAGTGATTTTTCCTGCCAAAGACAGGTTGGTCTGTGGGGCAGAGAGTGAAGAACTCAGAGTTGGCATAGATGTATTTATAGCAGAGGATGTTCAGCTCATCACTACCCTGTTCTTCACTTGGAGAGAAAGTGTCTGTAATATAAATGTATTTCCCCTCCTTTTAAGCAATGCTGACACTCATGGGACAGATGAGCTCTTCCCAGCTGGACTGGCTCCTCCACTGCAGCAGAGGGTGCTTGCAAGGCCACAGGAAACTGTTGGGCAGAGAAATTACAGGTATGGGTTAAAATCCCCTTGTGGGAGCAGCTGCAGATACTGATTATTCCTTTTCTCTCTCATAAAGGAAGTTGTCAGTCTTGATTGTCCAAGTTGGGGGGTCATGCAAGGTGAGCCAGTTGGTCCTTCAGTGGGTTGGATGCTTTTTGGAGGAAAACAACCAACAGGGCAGAGCTGTTCCAGCTGCTTATGGTGAAAGTCAGTCATGTAATTAGGGGCTCTATGCTTTTCCTGGCAAATACCAACCACAGCTTTTGTTGCTTCTTGACCAGGTTCAGTGTGCCAAAATCTTCTGTAAGACTCTACTGAAGAGCAGACAGGGGGATTTCTATTCCACTTGTCAAGTGAGTTGAGATCTTGGTTGCCTGATAGCCTAAGCCTGGTACTGAGTGGACAATCATAATTCAAATTAATAGAAATGTAAAGAATGATTTGTATGATTTAGAATCCAATGGTGTGTGTGTGTAACACAGAAATGATAGTTGAAGCAATGTGTTAAGGAAATTGTGAAACACTGAGCTAAGGGTAAAATGAGGAACTCGAAACTGTTGCTTAGAAACGAGTAGAGCAACGTTGAAAACATGCCACAAATATCTCAGAAATGGAAAAGTACCTAAAGAACCATATGTTAATGGGAATGAAGTAATGTCTAAGTCAAACACCATAATTGGATATGGACGTGGGGTGATAGCTGTCATGATGATGTTTGAAAACTAGGATGTGTCTTAGATTTAAGGTATAAAAGATGATGCACAGAAGCATCAGTCCAGAATTTCAGGGACTTCTTCCTAGCATCAAGACTGCTCTACGGAGTGGACGCGCCCAAACCATCCGTAGGAAATTAATTGGCTCTAAGGAGTTCTGCCGTATTCTCCCTGCCTAGCAGCTGAAGTTGAAGTATCTTCGTTGTGGGATTTCTATCTTTTGGACTTTGTATTGAGTCAAAGAGGACTTCTGCAGCAGAGCGAGGATTAAAACAAGGACAGTTAACAGAAGGACAGCAACATCGCCCTTTTGGACTTCTCCTTTTTCCCCCACTTCACTTAGGCAGTTCAACGGACTGGATTAGGGTGTGGTCGCTTCGGCCGAGCGACTCACTCGAAGCCTTTCCTTCACTAAAAGGATTTTCAACTAAAATTGGACATTTCCAAGTCCCCTCTTCAACAACCCAGCTCATAAGTATTCCATCTTGATTGAGATTTAGTAATTTTGAATTATGCTCTATGGTTGATTTATATTGATTCTGAATTCTGAATTTTAAGTTAATTACTGAATTTTAAGAATTGATTAAGAATTGATTTTGAGCTATTGCAAATTGCTTAAGCTGATACCTGCAAAATAAAATTTAACTCTAAAAAGTCAGAATAGTTCTTTTGAGAATTATTTCCCCTGTTTACGGTACGCTTAGTTTCGTGATAGTAAAACTCTAGGCAAGTTAGCTTCGACATCTAGCTCTGTTTGGTCACATTAGTCTATTTTTTCCATTTAAAACAAATTTATGTCCCTAGTGCTTTCTGCCTTTAAACTTTAACCTGGCATGTACCAAGTGCACAGATCAATAGGGGTAAGCTGCCACAACTGACGGGACTGAACCTCGGACCCAGCTGCGGAAAGCCTCCCTGACTGGCGGCACACGAGGTTCAGAGGAAGCGGGGCAGACGTCAGGATTAACGGTGGTTAGAAGCCAGGCGAGTTACCCCGCCACAGCTTAAGTAGTGTTATACTTATAGTAACATTTATATCATGCAGAAGACTGTCAGACTCTGGGAAACACTGTAAGTGAGCAGTGACTTATTTTCAGCTTTAAACAGCTGAAAAAACAAACCCAAAAGTCCATCTCTGTGTTTCTGTACTGAACCATTTATCAGGTTTTGGTTCAGGGTGCACTGAGTTTGCACCCTGTCTCAAATATTTATTTTACAGATTTCTTTCTGTTTAAGTTTCAGGCTGAGGATGGCTCAGAGAGCTTTATAGTCACTAATTTAGAAGCTTTAGGTTTAAAGATGGTGTGTAAACTCTCTACTTCAACACTTTTTACTCCTGATTAGTAAGTTTTACATTGTCGTTGTTTATCAGTTGAGAGAACAAATTTCGGCACAGCAAAGAGAAACACTGAAATCTTTGAGAAATCACATGTTGGTTCATCCTCAATACAAGCTGCATCAAGCTACCAGTTTGGAAACCTGTATTTAGTGCTGCACCAACCAGCAGCATGCCCAGGTAAGACATCCTTGTAGTTCTTTTGTAAATCAAAAGGTCCTTGAAAGTCTGGCAACATGGTCAGGGAATTCTTTTAACATGTTGTGACAATGCCACCTAAGGGAATTTTACTTGCAGGTGTTCCTCCACTTTCCACCCAGACCCTCAAAGCCATACTTCACCCATGAGAGCTGACAGCATACAATCTTTTTTGAAGTGACATTCTCAGAACTCCAACAGCCAGCCTCAACAGCCTGCAATTGGTCCGCCACGGCCCCCGCCCTTGACAATCGCCTGACATTCATTGACTATTGGATACCTCTTGTGTGAGGTGTTGTGGGCATGACCTACTGGGAGGAGGTCCCAGGGCAGACCCAGGACATGCTGGAGAAATTATATCTCTTGGCTGACCTGAGAATGTCTCCGTGCCCCCCACCCCCAGATGAGCTTACTCTCAGTTGTGCCAGGTGTGCCAGGAGGAAAGCAGGTCCAATAAAGCTGGAGGATCAAAGGCAGCCAGACTTTATTCAGACAGGTAGAGTTTTATTTCAATATGATACAGCTTAAATGAAGCACTGAACTAGCAAATATTTAATATAGATGCACCAAAGCTAATCAGGATATTTATTGGGAATCTGTGTCTGAAACTAATCATTTTACTTAACTTGTAACTTAACTATCCCTCACAGAAGCTAATATTTCTGTCATAACATCAGTTAAATAGTAACAGTTTTGCTAAAATATAGCTAACCTTTGCACAGTAACTGTAAGCTAGCGCCACAAAGATGGTAAAACACATAATATCTACAAATGCATCTCAGAGCTGTTATATTAACACTTGTGTTACACCACATTAATGTTTTGAGTGTTATTGTCATGTAACGCTGTTGCAGGCAGGATGAGGACCCCAAAGCAGGATACACAAGGCAGAAAGCTTACTATAAATTAAAGCTTTATTTGCTGAGTTGAACACAGGGAGGCTGGATGGAAACCAGCAGCATAAACTCAAAACACACTTGAATCTGGACTCAGAGAGAGAGGCACACAGCAGGGAAAATCAATGATGAGGACACGACAACAGGCAGAGAAAACACAGGACTTAAATACACAAGAGGGCTGATGAGGGGAGTGGAAACAGGTGAGGAGCACAGCTGAACATTACACTGACAAGACAAGGGGAAGCAAAACTGAACACAACACACAGGGACCAGACGACTATCCAGGAAGTCAGACAAGGGAACAAAGATGCGGACTCGACACTGAACACCCCACAACAAAAAAACCCCAGAACAGACAAAAACAAAGCACACTGGGTCAAAAGGACCCAGGACCATGACAGTTATTGACGCTCACTGTCTCATTAAAAAATATTTGCCGTCCATTTAAATCCTCTTACTAGCTATGTTACAAAAACATTTAATTATTTCCAATTATATCTGTGCAAATATAAAGAGCATGGAAAATTATAAATTTTGATTCCATCCTCGTCAATAGTGATTTTGGCATAACACTGTAATACCGGGTTGGCTGGACATTATTAGTTTCATAAATGATTTAGATCAGGGGTATTCAAATAAAATTTAAAGAGGTCCAGTCAGACAAAATTTCATGAGGCCAAGGTCCGGAAGTCCAACTATTTAATGTGATATATATATAGGTTTTGTTAGTTTTCAGAGCATTAGTCTTTATATTTGGTTTCATGCTTAGTTTTAGTTTAGTTTTTGTCAGTTTTAGTTTTTCATACTTTGTCAGGTGCAAGCGTGACAATTGTGTAATAATAACTTGACAAAATAAACCGTTTAAAAAAATTGCATTCAACAACCAACTGTTCACAAAATAGCAGCATTACGTGTTTAATGTGTGTAATATTAAGGAAACACATGAACATCAACAA